>OX411765.1:9361523-9461558 GCA_948252205.1 Orthosia incerta | reverse complement strand
TATTATTGATTTTAATTGAATTTAAATATTACCATTTAACATTTTGGATTAAAATATATTATTAAAATAAAAAAAATGTCATCATATTCAATTATAATCCTAGTCAAATTATCGTCAAAAGAAATCATTAAAACAAAAATAACATATTATAATACAATCATAATCAAAAGTTGAAAAAGAGCACTGGTAGTAGGCTTCGGCCGAAGGCTTGCGACCACCCACCGGGCAAAGACGTACCGCCAAGCGGCTTAGCCGTGTTCCGGTATGATGCTCGATGTAGCCACAAGAGGAGTTGGGTCGAGATAGCAGTTCCACTGCAGGCAGACCAGCCTGACGCGCGCTGGTATAGACGTATCGGGAGACTGGTCGCGGAGGGTAGCGGGATCCGAGGCACAGTGCGCCGCTGGCCGACCGCAGGTAGTTGGGGGCCCAAGTAGTGTGCCAGCCACACATAAAAGGCTGCCCCGCCAACTGTCGAAAAATCCCGGGATGCGCCATCGTGATGGTTGGCGACCAGTTGGGGAGGGCCCGATGGACATTCCGGGGGGGCTCGGGCGTCCCCGCAGTCTCCGGACTAGTGCCCCAATGATGCTGTCCTTTCAGTGCGTGTCTGAAGGTTAGCAGCGTGGAACCTCGTCTCACTTCCAACTCCTCTCCTCCATTCACTCTTATATTAATGCCAAGGAAAAGGAATAATAGATTTGAACAGCGGCTGCACTCCCTCCCCCTCAAAGTGCACCTCACCAACATTCGAGGTCCGCACTCAAATCTCTCTGCAGTCCACTACCACCTGGAGACTGAGAAACCTGCGCTGCTTTTCCTTACGGAGACGCAGATAGCGAGTCCGTCAGACTTGTCGTACTTATCTTACCCAGGGTTTACCCTGGAGCACAATTTCAAACCGCGCGCGGGTGTGTGTATGTACGCCCGTGACGACACTTGCTATTGGCGTCTCCGTAACCTTGAGGACTCCAAATTCACAACTCTGTGGGCTCTGGAGGACTTGACAAAATTATCTACGCCTGTGTCTACCGTTCGCACAGCGGAGATCAGGAGACATCTAGGCTCACAGAGTACCTCAGTGAGGCGGCTGATGCGGCACAGCAACGGTACCCTTCCGCCCAATTAGTGTTACTGGGGGACTTTAATGCCCACCATCAGGAGTGGCTCTTCCCATACCAGTGCACTGACCATGCTGGACGGGAGATGCGTAAGCTTTCGCTAGCGCTAAACCTAACCCAGCTGGTCCAGGGGGCAACGAGGGTACCGGATGTTGATTCGCACACAGCGAATTGCTTGGACCTTCTGCTGACAACAGATCCAGACAGATACTCTGTGTCGATAGGTTTGCCCTTGGGTAGTTCCGACCACTGTCTGGTGAAGTCTGTGTCCATCTATTCCCCGCCCGATCCCAGCCCAAGAGGCACCTGGCGGGTTTGGCGGTACAAGTCAGCAGATTGGGATGGTATGCGATCTTTCTTCGCATGCTATCCTTGGCAGCCTACTTGCTTTTCTTCGATTGATCCATCGTCGTGCGCGGACGCCGTGACGGATGTGTTGCGTCAGAGAATAGAGTACTACATTCCGGTCTCTGACGTATCAATGTCTAGCGAAGACCGGCCATGGTTTGGCGCGGAATGTAAGCGCGCCGACGCGCTTAAACATGGGGCTTACCTGGCTTGGGTTGACGCTCGATCGCGTAAGGCGGGTGACGTGGATCAGAAGAAGAGGGCCTTCAACAGGGCTGCCAAGTCCTGCAAGTTAGTGTTGCGAAGGGCTCGGTTCGACCACATTGGCCGAATAGGGACCAAACTTGCTTCTTACCTAGCAGGTAGTAAAGCGTTTTGGTCTCTGGCTAAGTCGGTCGAGTCGAACTTCTGCCGTCCCTCACTACCACCACTGCTGAAACCCGACGGGTCGCTGGCCCACTTCGCTGAGGAGAAGGCAAATTTATTGGCCCCTCTTTTTGCGGAATCTTCACGTCTGAATCCTGGTGACGCGCGGCCCCCTCATTCTTCTGATGGATGCGAGACGAGTATGTCGGACATTTGTATCCATCAGAAGGACGTCCGTAGGGTGCTGCGCAACCTCGACGTGAATAAGGCTAGCGGCCCTGACGGAATACCAGCAATTGTTCTTAGAACCTGTGTGCCTGAACTGTCTCCGATCTTGACACGCCTATTCCGCCTTTCGTATGAGGCTGGCAAAGTGCCGAAGGCTTGGAAGCAGGCTAACGTACAGCCTGTGCCCAAGAAGGGCAGTCGAGCTGACCCGGCCTACTACAGACCCATATCTGTAACCTCCATACTCTGTAAGAGTATGGAACGCGTACTCAATATTAAGCTCCTGGCATACCTAGAAACTAACGATATCCTAAGTGACCGCCAAAACGGCTTCCGCCGAAATCGGTCTACTGGGGATCTTCTAGCGTATGCCATTAACATCTGGAGTGAGGCAATCGAGAGGCACGGGGAAGCGCTTGCCGTCTCCCTCGACATCTCGAAGGCTTTTGATAGGGTCTGGCACGAAAGCCTTATTGGTAAGCTTCCTTCATTCGGTTTACCCGATGGTCTGTGTGATTGGATTGCAGACTTCCTGAGATCGGTCCATTCGAGTGGTTATTGATGGCTGCTCGTCGGACCACTTGGATATTAATGCCGGGGTCCCTCAGGGGTCAGTACTCTCAGCAACTTTATTCTTGCTGCACATTAACGATCTGCTAAAACCCGGCACCTTTGGGTATGCAGACGACAGCACTGTTGCTGTTGCTGGCAGTTTTATGAGACATTGATGATTTTTGAAAATTGATTTTTGACAGAAAAATGTGACTTCTATATTGACATGTAAGAAAAGAAAATTTAATAAAAATATTTCTAAGACAATTTCAGTAGTTTTATCTGAAACAACTGGTCCTTCGAGCCGGATAAGAAACAGTGAACGACTAAATGGATTTGCCGCGAAGAAGTGAAAGAATATCGAAGAAAAATAAACCTGTTCCCGAACATAAACAAGTAAGCCCAAATCGTACCATGTCACCGTCCTCGCTAAAGTCCGCACGATCTAATAATTCTAGTGCATCACAGCGGCGCATTCTCGAAGCTCGCGCCACAAAAGAATTAGCGAAGATTGATTTGCGGAAGCTAGAAGTAGAGCGAACCCTCGTCGAGGCCAGACTTGCTGAGGAGACGGCCCTGTTGGAAGAGGATGCGGCGAGCCACGTCTCCGCTGTATCAGAGGCTGTGAAATCGGTTCAGGTTCGTAAGTGGGTGGATGAGACCTACAATGCTGAACGTGAGGTAAATGCAGATTATAAACAGGAGCGAGGTCACCAAGACTACCGCACCGCTGTCAACGACTACCGCAGCGGTTACGACAACGACATCGTTAACCTTACGCGTGCCATCACAGAAGCGATAAATAAGACTACGACTACTAACACCACTCCCACCACCGATAAATTACTAGGCCGTATGTCGGCAAAGGATCTATCAACCTTCACGGGCGACCCGATCGAATGGCTGAGGTTCAAGTATGTATACCAATCTACGACTAGAATCGGCGAATACTCAGACGAGGAAAACGTAGCACGCTTACAACGTTGTCTTCATGGTCCAGCATGGGAAGTGGTAGACGCCAGACTCATCACCGTCACCTCTGCCGACGAGATTATCAAGACCTTGGAAATGCGATTTGGTAGACCTGACCTCGTGCTACACCGACTTATAAGCGAGGTCAGGAAGATACCAAAGCTGATCGGGGCACGCACGGACCTAGACCTATCACTAGCAACGAAAGTGGACAATTGCGTCGCGGCTATAGAATCCATGGATCACATCGGATACCTATATAGTCCAGACCTGATAACAATGATTATCGACATAATGACGGAGCCAATATTCTTCCGCTGGTTAGATTACAGCAAGGGTCTCACCACTCGTGACCCACAGCTGCCAGCATTGGCCAAGTACCTGATGAAAGAAGCTCATGAAGTCTGCTTAAGAGGAGCTTTAGAGTCAGCACAGACTAAGACCACCAGCACCAAGCGATCAATATTATTGACAAATGTGGGGGAGGATGAAAGCCACCCCGAACCTGACAAAGAATCAACAAACGTCGTGGTGCCTAAGACAACATGCGAAGCACCCACAGGGAAGAAATGCGCGTTTTGCTCAGATAAGGGCCATGGTATTACCACTTGCCCCAAGTTCGCAGATGAAGATATCAATCAACGATGTGATCGGACATGTAAGCACCGATTATGCTTTAGATATCTCAAGTCCACCCACCGCCGCGAACGATGCAAATCCAAGGTTAGATGTAAAACGTGCAAGAGAGGTCACCACTCGCTTCTACATAGACTTGACTGGGCCAAGCCCGAGACTACAGCAAATACATGGTCTGTAAAGAATAAGGTCTTTCTGAAGGTGCTGCCGGTTGAGATTAAAGGTCCATCAAGAAGTGTTACGACCTATGCACTACTTGACGAAGGATCGACAATAAGTCTGATCGAAAGCGATATCGCCGAAAAGATTGGAGCTACTGGTCCTGAAAAAGAATTGAAGATTCATGGTGTAGTAGGCCTAACAAGCAGCGCATCAAGTCAGATGGTAACGCTGACGATACGAACTCCCAGGGGTCTTCATCAACTAGATCGAGAACGAACGGTTAAAGCGCTAAATCTTCCCTACCATACAATCCCTAAAGAACATATCGAGAGCTTTGATCACCTGAAAGACCTTCCCCTCTATGCATTTGAAGGTCAACCAGCTATGCTGATCGGCCAGGACCTATGGCCCTTGATCGTGAGCAGAAAACTAAGAGAAGGTGGTAAAGATGAACCTGTCGCGACTTCGATGACCATCGGAGCCACGTCATCGCCCTGTACCGCAACGTACATCATTCGCCGCAATGCTGACGAATACGCTTCTTCTCACCCAATAGCCGTCGAAGCCATCAAGAAACGTCATTATGTAGATGATTACCTTGACAGCCTTGATGATGAGGAGGAGATGAAGCGACTTGTGGAAGATGTAGTGATGATACACAAGACGGGCGGCTTTGATATTCGTGGATGGGCATCAAACTGACCAAATGTTCTACCTAAAGAAGCAAAAACAGAACCTGTCATGTTACTCGGACGAGATGATGAAGTCCAAAGAACCTTGGGCTTGAACTGGAGACCATCTTTTTTTTTTTTTTTTTAATAAATTTAGACACCTTGGGTTTTGATCTCAGCATGAAGAAAATTGACAAGGACATTGCCAATGGTGTTAGAATCCCTACTAAGCGTCAGATGCTTCAAGTGGTAATGTCAGTCTTTGATCCGCTTGGAATATTGAGTCCCTTCCTGATTAGAGGGAGAATAATGCTGCAGGAGTTGTGGCGGACCAAGACAAAGTGGGACGAACAGATAAATGACGATCTCGCTCAAGTATGGATCAAATGGCTTCAAGACTTGAAGAAATGTCAGTTATTTTCCATGCCACGACACTACGGGTTCTCTGCAATGGATAAATTTCAATTAATAATCTTTGTTGACGCATCTGAGCAGGCTTATGCAGCGGTAGCCTACCTGCGCCGTGATACACAAATTGCCTTTGTCGCTGGAAAAAGCCGTGTGGCCCCATTAAAAGCAGGCAAGACAATAATACCGCACCTGGAACTGGAAGCTGCGTTGCTTGGAGCACGCTTGGGAGAGACAATCAAGCAAGAACAAAGCGTCACAATCACTCAATGTATCTATTGGACTGATTCTCTGACTGTGTGGCGATGGATACGGAATAATCCACGAAAGATTAACGTTTTCGTTTCTAACAGATTATCCGAAATAGACGAACTCACAAAACCTGAAGAGTGGAGATGGCTGTCTGGAAACATGAATGTCGCCGATGAAGCCACTAGAGCCAATGTAGTCCTCGACATGGACAAGTCAAGATGGGTGTCAGGACCTGACTTTCTTCACCTCTCAGAAGATGCATGGCCTAGGTTCAAGCCGGCCGAAACCGAGAGAGCCACCTACAACTATTTTGACTGTCTTGGAAGCTATAGTGCTTATTGACCATACTCGTTTTTAGGGTTCCGTACCCAAAGGGTAAAAACAGGACCCTATTACTGAGACTTCACGATCCGTCTGTCTGTCTGTCTGTCTGTCCGTCTGTCACCAGGCTGTATCTCATGAACCGTGATAGCTAGACAGTTGAAATTTTCACAGATGATGTATTTCTATTGCCGCTATAACAACAAATACTAAAAACAGAATAAAATTAATATTTAAGGGGGGCTCCCATACAACAAACGTGATTTTTTTGCCGTTTTTTGCTCGATATTAATAACGGCAACAGGTAGACGCTTGAAATATTCACAGAATATTTAGTTGTATATTCATTTCAAAAAATAATTATTATTAAATGAAAATAAAATAAATTAAGGGGGGCTCCCATACAACAAACGTGATTTTTGTGCCGTTTTTGCGATAATGATGCGGAACCCTTCGAGCGCGAGTCCGACTCGCACTTGGCCAGTTTTTCAAATTGGCGCCGACTAACAAGAAGTCTAGCATACGTTTTGCTTTTCATAAATAAATGTCAAAGACTTGACCACAGACTACTTAGAGATACGACTTGACACTAGAATGTCACCGATCTATGAACGTCGTTCTCAAACTCATATTATCCGACAAACTCAATGTGAGTTATTTTATGATGAAATCGCTGCGATTAAGAATGGCAATACGATAAAACCGCAAAGTAATTTAATAAAACTTAATCCGAGACTGGACGACGACGGTATGCTGCGAGTTTAGAGTCGCTTGATGGCTGGAAGAGAGTTGTCGCTTGAGTTAAAAAATCCGATTATACTCGACGCAAGACACAATGTGACTAAGCTTATTATCGAATACTAGCTGTCCCACGCGGCTTCGCTCCCGTCAACTGGCTACGTACCTACCCTATTCTACCTACCCTACCCTACACCTACCGTACCCCTACCCTATACCCTACAGCTACCCTACAGCTACCCTACACCCACCCTACACCTACCCTACCCGGCACCTACCCTACACCAACGCTACACCTACCCTACATACATGATTGCATAACTGAAACCGTTTACGAAGCGCACGCAACGGAAGCCCTCAAAAAGTATTATTCTTTCCCGTTTTTGCAACATTTTTCATTTATGCTCCGCTCCTATTGGTCGTAGCGTGATGTTATATAGCCTATAGCACTCAGGAATAATGTAGCTTTCTACCAGTGAAAAATTTTTTAGAATTGGATCATTAGTTCCAGAGATTACCCCCTACATACAAACTTACAAACATACAAACTTACAAATTTTACCTCTTTATAATATTAGTATAGACAAGCACCGATTATTAGGACACTACGGTACAGCGACCCTGGTAAACGAGCTTCGACAAGATTACTACATATTCCGTTTACGGGCGGCAGTGCGATCATTAATTGCTAACTGTGTAATCTGTAAAGCGCGGCGTGCGCGCTGCGAGCAACCAATGATGGCAGGATTACCGACTATGCGCCTCGAACACCACTGCAGACCATTCACGTACTGTGGTATCGACATGTTCGGTCCAATGTCAGTGACCATCGGGCGACGACAAGAAAAGCGATGGGGTGTTATCTTCACTTGCATGAATACCAGAGCCGTGCACATTGAAATAGCTTCGTCATTAAACACTGATTCGACTCTTATGGCGATTAGAAGGATGGCGGCGCGACGTGGATACCCCAAACGACTCCACTCAGATAATGGCATTAATTTTCGATCTGCAAACAAGGAGCTACTGAAGTTAGATGAAGAAGCGATAAACAGGACTGCGGACTTAGGCATTGAGTGGACTTTTAATCCCCCAGATGCACCACACATGGGAGGTGTATGGGAGAGGCTCATTCGATCAGTCAAGACGGCTCTCTCGGCGATCCTTCACTCAAGAGCGCCCAAGGAGGAAGTCCTTATCACTCTCATGGCTGAAGCTGAAAACGTCGTGAATAGCCGGACTCTTACAGACGTGTCTCTCGACCCAGACGAGGAGGAGGCACTGACACCCAACCATTTTCTGCTTGGATCATCAAATGGGCTGGGTAGACCAGGAAGCTTCACAGATGCAGACTTAAACCTAAGAAGGCAATGGAGGATACGCCAGAGACTGGCGGACCATTTCTGGTCTCGATGGATTCGCGAATATTTGCCCAGCCTACAGACGCGCACGAGATGGACGCACGATGATGGGTGTGGGGTAGGGCTTAATGACTTAGTCTTAATTGCAGATTCTACATCTCCTCGAAATGTGTGGCCTAGAGGTCGAGTAGTCGCCACGCTGCCAGGCCGGGACTGCCGTGTCCGCATGGTAGATGTGGCTACCCGCGGCGGTGCTGTGCTACGGCGCCCGGTCAACAAGTTGGTGGTGTTAATGAAAGCAGTGGGGCCAGCTGCCACCGTGTGAGCTCGGTCAGGGTCGAGCGAGGAGGAGTATGTTGCTGGCAGTTTTATGAGACATTGATGATTTTTGAAAATTGATTTGTGACAGAAAAATGTGACTTCTATATTGACATGTAAGAAAAAAAAAAATATAAAAATATTTCTAAGACAATTTCAGTAGTTTTATCTGCAACAGTTGCTGAGAGATACTTGTCTCTCCGGGAAGCCATGGTGGAGCGCTTGAACCTGTCCTTGCAGGCACTCTCCGAATGGGGCGATGCCAATCTGGTCAGGTTTAATGCTGCTAAAACCCAGGCGTGTCTTTTTTCCGCTAAAAAGAGCCAATTTCACCCGGCTCCAACTTTCCGAGATGTGACCGTGCCAATAACTGACCATCTTGAGCTTCTTGGCGTTACGTTGACATCGACTCTCAATTTTGGCTCAGCTCAGCTGGCTGCAAAAAAGCTGGGGATCCTTGCAAAGGTGAGAAGGTACTTCACGCCAGAACAGCTGCTCAGCTTGCATCAAGCGTAAGTTCGATCATGCATGGAGTACTGTTCTCATCTCTGGGACGGATCTGCCAAATACCAGCTTGATGCCTCATCGGCGATGAGGCACTGGTTAAGTCAAAGCTCCAGAGCCTTGAACATCGATGCCGTCTTTTATCGATTACATTTCGAGGAGCGTTCGATGGAATTGTATGATCTAATTCCGCCCAACCCGTTTCATCATCGGACTACCAGACGAACGGCGATGCGCCATCGGTACATGGTGGACATCCCACCCATACGCACTAAACGTTTTGAGAATACTTTTATTATGCGTACAGGTAAGGAGTGGAATTTCCTGCCGGAGTCTGGAGGAGTCTTTCAAGTCAAGAGTGAATAGGTTACTTTCAGGCAAGCGTGCCCCATCGTCGACCACATCATCGCTTACCATCAGGTGAGATGGTGGTCAAGCGCGAGCCTATACGAGATAAAGAAAAAAGAAAAAGAAAAGTTCATTAAAGTCAAATATCATCATATTTCAAATAAATCAGGATCATTTCTAAATTAGTCGTTTTTTGTTAGTGACCTCTCGACTAATATAGGCCTCCTCCATTTTTTTCCATTTTTCTCTATCATGGGCTGTGGCAAACCAGTCATCGCCTGCAATCTTCTTAATTTCATCAGTCCATCACTCTAGCGGTCTACCTCTTTTGTGTTTTCCAAGAGGGCCACTCCAGGTAATCACTTTCTTAGTCCATTTTTCATTTGACTTATGTGCAACATGGCCCGCCCATTTCTATTTTAATTTCAGACAATGTGATAGAGCATCTATGATCTTTGTCCTTTTCCTTATATCGGCGTTTCTTATTTTATCTTTGAGTTTCAAATTTAGAATACTCCTTTCCATGTTTTTCTGACAAGTTTCAATTTTCCTCTTTGTGAATGTATTATAAACCCATGTGAGACATGGAAGTAAACATCTAGGATTTTCTTTTTCAGTCTTAATGGAAGGTTTGATTTTAAGATCTCTTTGTAACTCCAAAATGTCCTCCACGTCATGTTCACACGTCTGTTAAGCTCGTCTCGATGCCTAGATCTTTTAAAAGATATCTCTTTACCCAGGTAGATATATTCTTGCAGATACTCCAATGGTTTGTTGTTTACTTTTATAGGTTTTCCTAGATTGTTGGTCATAATCTTTGTTTTCTCTGCGTTTAGTTCCAAACCAATAGTTAGACTGACATAATTACGTTCATTTATTAATTCCTCTATTGTTGGAGATAAGAGATCGCCTTGTCTTGCTCCTCTACATATGTTGAACTCGGGACCTGTCTTGTCTAGTTTAACTCGACTTACGCTTTTCTTGTTTATATCTTTCAATTCAATCGTTTCTGTTGGCATTTTGCAATCTTCCAAAGCTTTGCACATACTGCTTTGAGAAATTGAGTCGAAAGCCTTTGCATAATCGATGAAAGCCAAATAAAGTGGACGTCGGTGCTGTTCGAATTTCTCTATCACTTGTTCCAGAGTGTATATGTGGTCTGTAGTTGAGAAACACTTTCTGAAGCATCGGTCGGGGTTTATAGGGAAAGATATATATATAATAAAGTGATAAGGGACGTGGTCTGGGGCGAGATTCCCTGCAGACACGTGGACAAACTCCCGCCAAAATTCCCTCGCGGCGCGTGAAATATACACAAAAACCAATGCACAGGCGGAGCACAATACCACTCGCGGATGGAGACACAATTCCGGTGAATGATTGACTGTTTATTTATTAGTTTTCAAACAAGACCAGCCCAAAGCCAAATCGTCACGTCTTTCCCCGAAAAACACGGTTTAACAAGTCATGTGTCTGTCAACTGTCAACTCCATCGAAAGCTGTTTGAAATTCCATGACAGCGAACTGACACAGTGTTGCAACAAAATAACAAAACGAACGAAAAGTTTCGTTCGCAACAACATACATACAACAATTATGGACGCTAGACAACAAGAACTTCTCAAGCGGCAGGGAATCATCGCAGAGGGCATCCGGAAAATTGTTGTCAACTTTGAAAAGGATAGCCTTGACCTCAAGAACGCAATATCCATGCAACAACTCGTCAATGTAACGAATGTTTACAAAGCATCTGACTTACAGATAATACAAGACGAATAGAGACTGGTGGTATATTACAACATGAAGACTTACTGCAAAAATATTTCTGCCGTTGAACAATACGTCCAGCAACTACATGGACTTTGTCAGAGAAATATAGCATACATGACTATATCCACACAATACGAGCATGAACTAACCGAAGTCGTCTCAATCCGCAGCATAAAGGCAGCCTCCGTGATTAACATACTACCAACAACGAAATACATAGCCGTGAACTTGGAAATGGACATGATGATACCGCTGGATCAACAACATCTTTCGTCATGCACACAAGTAAATACAAATCAGCTGCTGCTATGCAACCTTGACTTACCTATGGTATCAAAACAGCCACAAAAATGTGCGAAGCAGACATAGTCAAACAATCGAGGAGTATCAAACTGCTGCACTGAAGTATCAAGTTGCAGCAGTGAATGGAAAAAGCTACACAGCAAGGGGGCTTGTTTACGTGTTGCGAGGAATGCACTATGCGCATTTTCTGTCCAGATGGAATAAGATCACAGATATAATCACCTTAGCGACAGGTTGCATTTTGCGCGCCGATAAACGCCTGATTAATTCGCACTACAGTATGCAAAGCACAATGGAATTAGTAAATGAGCAAGAGATCTACAAACCAGAGATAAGCCTAAACGGCCTATTAAAAAGCAATATATAGTCAAATTGCAAACATAACAAACATGGAAATAGAAATAGATGAAGAATCATCTTCCTAGATAAGATCAAATAAAGTTAGATACAAAGACAATAGCAGAGGTCATCGGACATCTTCCTAACAGCAACAAGTTGGACCGCGAACCATCACCAATATCAGTCAGCGGCGAACGTAGAACCTTCTAAGAACTTTCTTCACATACTTCTCTTATCTATGTATTATATATTTCAATGTTTTTACTAATAAACTGTGAATGATTAACGGACACGTCGTAACAGTGATTTTATTTCCTGTACCCATCCTGTGTGATTCGTCCATCTACATACCACATCTCAGTGTACGGAACTACTGCCCAGCAGCATAGGATAGTCTTTATCCCGGGCACCATCCATATAGGGGTGGAAAGGACATGGGCAAATATTTTATGGGCTAATACCCCAGGAAAAACAGAGATAAAATTAATAGTACTAAGTACTCGTACTAGTACTCTTCTATAAACAAAATTAAAACAGTGACAGGCTTACGAACAAATTATGCATACTGCGCTACCACGGGGAGATAGCGCATTTATGTGAGACTCCGACCCTTTAAAACTCCACGGTGTCCTCCTGTGCCGCAAACCCGCCGTTGCTGTGCGTCACCGGTCCCTCCTTTGGGAGTTACCGCCATCACCGGCGCACCAGACTGGGGTGGTCAAGTTGCACGCCGTGACCACCCCAGGGGACCAAACCAGCACATGGACATCTCCAGTAATCATTCATACAAACTTTAACACCCCCTTTTATCCCTTTAAGGGATGAAATTAAAAAAATCCAAATACGTGTTTGTTTAATTGTATTGAAGAGCAGGCAAACTAAATTTCAAGTATTTTTGATAATAAACAATTTATTTTTCATACAAACTTTGACACCCCTTTAATTCAAAAAATCCTTGAAAACAGAATTCTGTAATTGTATTGAAGAGCAATCTGACTAAATTTCAACTAATTTTGATAATAAATATAGATATAAAATAAATAAATAATGAATAGATATAATAGATAGATAGAAGATAAATTAAATAGTTTAGGTTGTAATTTAATTACTAATTAGTCTATTTATAAAGCCAGATTGTAATAAAATTAGGGTCCATCTTAATGTTGAAACTTTGGAAAACAAAAGAAAACAGGTCAGAAAACAAGAACGAATTTAAAATAGTGTTAGATTTGTAATAGAGAAAAAAAGAACAAAGAAATTACAACCTAACACAGATATTTGAATTCAGAGATTACAATATTCTCAAAGTTCTTCACCGGCAAGCTCTGTGACAATCTATCTTAGTCATAAAATTGTTCGAGTTTCCACCGCACCCGCCCCAGATGAATTGTTCACATCTGCCTGTAGTATGATTGTAAAAAAATCTGTAAAAAATAAAACGAAATATAGTACGACAAGCCTTTTCCAGCGACTTCGCGAAAGTCGGGAACGAAGTTAAGAATGGTAGCTAGCGTATTATTTCAGGCCTCCGTATATCCGTGTTCTAAACTTCATCCAAATCATTTCAGCCGTTGAGGCTTGAATAGAATAGAATCAAACATTCAGATTTCACATTTAGAATACTATTAGCAAATCATTCCGGTTTCGCATGGTACACAAAGCTTCCTTGTTCTCAAACCTTCTTCCTTTCTCGTCCTTCGGTCTATCTTTTCTGCCAAAGCTTACAAATGACAGCCGGGACCAAGGCATGGAGGTATGTTAAGGTGGTCACCCATCCACGGACCAACCTCGGCAAGTGTTTCTTTACCTTGAAGATTGACCCGTGCGATTGTTATTAAGCCACGAGCTGTTTTGAATAAGATTAGAAACAATTGGTAGACATCGTACCTGGGTATGAGGGCAAGACATAATCCTATTTCAGCCGGTTGCAAGCATATAGGATCTGAAAAGGGAAGAAAAATCATTTTCTCAAAAAAGGTATGTAATCTTGTCATAACATCTCCAAAAAGTATCCAGAAAGTGAACTCTACCGGAGACTTATTCACAACTGTCCAGTAAGAAGCGAGATTTTAAATTTGGAATCTCCTACTGTCCAGCAAGTAAGTGTGTAATTTACTTACTAGACAGTAGTAGGGATTGGTCAGATATATCAAAACGTAACTTATATCGGATATGTGTTAGATATCATATCATATCGATATCTATATCAAAATAACCGATATTACAAAAACTGTATCTAATAAAAACCTTACTAGCGTGCGAGAACGATTAAGTCACAACTTAAAACCGTAACAATGCGGGAACGTACGAACTACCAACAAAACGCAAACTTCACAAACGATAGGAACCATGTGCGCTACCTCTCTTTCTAAGTATTATTTCGCGTTCGTTGTTAGTTTGCTCATCTAAATAACATTTTAACTTATGCAAACTGTACTAAATGATATCGTTATCTGAAAACCGTTTTCGATATCGATATGAAAACTGTATATCGGTTACATAACCGTTTGTGCAAAAAAACGAAAACACCCATCTCTAGACAGTAGGTCATCCTCTTCAGATCTGCTTAGAAAAAAAAACATAGTACCAGCTACTATTTCTTCAATAGTACATTACTGCAAAATCCAGTAAGTCGTGTCGTTCTCGCACGCTAGTAAGGTTTTTATTAGATACAGTTTTTGTAATATCGGTTATTTTGATATAGATATTGATATGATATGATATCTAACACATATCCGATATAAGTTACGTTTTGATATATCGGACCAATCCCAATTACTGTCCAGTAAGTAAATTACATACTTACTTACTGGACAGTAGGCGATTCCAAATTTAAAATCTTGCTTCTTACTGGACTGTTGTAAATAAGTCACCGGTAGAGTTCACTTTCTGGATACTTTTCAGAGATGTTATGACAACATTACATACAATTTTTTGAGAAAAAACTTTTTCACAAAAAAGTAAACTGATTTCAAAAGCAAAACACTAAAAAGTGCAAAATAACTTTCGTTTCTGAAGTCGATGGCTTTGGTACTTCTCGTTTTTATCTTTTTTCGACACCGAAGTCGCTTTATTTTTTACCGACTTCAAAAAAAGAGGAGGTAATCAATTCGACATGTATGTATTTAATATTGTTGGAACTGCACAATATTTACATATGTTACTCTATGTGGGCTTCTTCTAAACACGTGTACAAAATTTCATAAGTGTATGTCTGTTTGTTTGTATGTACCTATGTGTGTATGTATGTTTGTCCACCATTTCTCCGAAACTACTAATCCGATCGTGATCATTATTTTTGTGTTGGACACTTACTGGACCTTTAACTATTCCCAAAGTTGAGAGATACTCAATCTCTCAACTTGGGGAATACTTAAAGTTTCATCAAAATCGGTTCCTTAGTTTTCAAGATATGAAGCATACAACCGAACTCTTTAGCGACAAACAGCACGAATGTGTAAATTGACAATCCTTTAGGTACCTTGATAATAGAACTTGCTCATTTTTAGTGATGAAGTCGACCACGTCATCACTTACCATCAGGTGAAATAGTGGTAAAAAGGAATACTTGCTAACGTTCAGACGGCACAATCAATCATATTTAAATCTTCGTGTCCACACAAATACTTCGCACTGTCGAATGTCGACGAAAACATGTCGAAGTTATAATCGGAATGTGATACACAGCATCGTCCATATGTTTGTTTCATTTTGCCCCTGAATAGCAATTAATTGGCAGTCAAGACTCAGCTCGATTGCCCTACAGGAGAAACTTGAAAATTTGCGCCTTCATTTCCCAGCAGAATCACAGGGTATAAATAGCTTGGCATTACATTTTTCTTCATATATTTTCCGTCGAGACTCACCTATAGATGCGTCGACCACTGCCACGAATAATATCATAAAAAAGGTACAGAATTTCATTTTTAACGATGTCGAATGTCTCGATTCTTCAAAACAATGTTTCAGCTGTAATTATTTTCACTTACTGCACCAACTTGAACATGATAAGTCTCTTTTTGGCATTTATATAAAGCAATCGTTGGAAAGTCAGCCAGGGATGTATTTAGGGTATATTTAATTAAAAGGGGTTGTCTCACGACAAGCATGCACAATAATCGTAGACTGCATCATCACTTATATACCCTTAGATAAAATGGTTGTCAAACTGGACTATATTACGTACCTAGACGACGCGACGGTTGAAATTGGTAGTTCCCCTGTCGGAAGACCCGGGCGATGCCCGCTGCAAACGGCGTCAGTACACTTTGCCCCCACCCACTCATTATTTACTACCAAGCGAGCCTCTGCCCGCAGGGTGTAACCTTCCGTGGTCTACCTGGAAGTCCCTGAACCGTCTCAGAACCCAAGTAGGAAGGTGCAATGCCAAACTCGCAAAATAGGGATACCTCGACAGAGCAACGGCAGGATGTGAATTTGGCCCCGAGTTGCAAACCATGCCCCATCTCCTGTCATGTCACCTGTGCCCCAGAATATGCGATCGGGTTAATCTATGCGCTGCCACCGACGACGCCGTGGAAGTGGCTAAGTTTTGGGCCAAAAAAAAAATTGCGAAAGTCGTGCCAGAGATACGAAGAAGACCTAGATTCACTGGAATAAACTGACAGCTGATTCTAGCTGACTGGCGTTATGCCTTTGCTTCCGGCTGTCATTTTGTATATCCTTGACAGTCGCTAAGGGTCAGAAGCTTCAAAGTCTGACACCAGTCTTGCCAAGGAGTGTTTCCCAGTATATGGGCTGTGGAGGTCAGATAGGCAGTCGTTCCATGTAAAAATACTTACTGGTATTCAAGTTGCATCCGACTAGTCTAGCCGGTAGACTGCCGACCCCAACATATTACTTTGTGCAACAATACACCCGTCATTCTGACCCAAACTGCGAAAGGGCTAGGTAGATTGATTGACACCTTTGAATAATAACGCCCTTGTAAACATCAAGTACATAAATAAAACTTTCTCTATAGTATAATTATTATTCTTCTTTCAACTACGCAGTAATGTTACCATTAATCACTACAAAACCGATCGAAAAACGGAGACGCATCCAAAGTTTGGAATTTTCTAAGATCATTGGGGGTCGGTCAAACGCGACAAGAGTCAATCCCTAAAGATTTAGATATCAATGCATTGAATAATCATTTCACAGCTTCGTCCAATTTCGATAGGACAGTAAAATTGAATACCTACATTGGATTATCTTTCATCTCTTCCGACTCCCAGTTATGCTCCATTTGTTTTTAGTCAATTCACCGCATGTAATGGTAAGAAGAGCATACTATCAATGACTCGTACATCCAATGCAATAGGAAGTGACTGTATCAGTCGTAAAATGTTACTCCCGGTACTGGACGTTATCCTTCCTGTCATTTGCCACATCCTTAACTTTTCTGCGTCTAGCGATGTCTTTCCATTCTCATGGAAAGATGCACAGATAATTCCTTTACCAAAAAAGTCCAATTCTACATCCTTTTCTGAATACCGTCCAATATCTGTCTTACCATTCCTGTCCAAAGTCCTAGAACGGTTAATCCATAATCAAATAAGCACTTTCCTATCCAAAAATAATCTCCTCAATCCCTTCCAGTCCGGCTTCCGTCCTGGTCACAGCACCTCCACAGCTCTTCTCAACATTACGGATGATATTCGGTCAGCCATGGAAAGCAGTAATCTCACGGTCTTGGCATTGCTGGATTTCAGTAATGCTTTTAATACTGTTGATTTCGATGTTTTGCTAGGCATTCTATGCTCTCTTAATATATCTCCATCGGTGTTTGACTGGTTTCGTAGTTACCTGTTCGGGCGCCGGCAACGTATTAACAACGGAGAGAAGTTGTCTTTCTGGTGTAGTACTTCTGCCGGGGTACCACAGAATGGCGTTTTATCCCCTTTACTATTTGCAGTTTTCATAAACTCAATCTCCAATGAACTAATTTCTTCCTACCATCTTTATGCAGACGATCTGCAATTATACTCGCGAGCTCCTCTCGGAAAGCTGTCTGAGGCTATAGCTACCATCAATCTTGATCTGGCTCGCATTTGCGATTGGAGCAAGAGGTATGGGCTTATGGTCAACCCTGTAAAGACGCAGGTAATTGTAGTGGGCAGTTCTAGAATGGTTTCTAGGATTGACTGGACGTGTCTTCCCCAAGTTCTTTTTGACAATTCAGTAATTCCCTTCAGTGAGAGAGTTAAAAACTTGGGGATACTCATCGACAAGAGCTTATCTTGGACTGCTCAACTGCAAGAAGTCAGCCGCAAGTTGTTTTCATCTGCTGCAACTTTGAGGAGACTGCGTAATTTTCTTCCGACTGCCACTAAGATTGCGCTTGCACAATCTCTTCTTCTTCTCATCCTTGATTATGCTGATGCCAGCTATCTTGACCTTACTCAAGAACAACTCAATAAAATTGAGCGGCTTCAAAATTTTTGTATAAGGTTCATATTTAGTTTGCGCAAATATGACCACGTTTCCGAATTTCGTGTAAAGATCAAGTGGTTGCCGATTCGTCTTCGCCGGAATGCTCATATTCTTTCTCTTTTGTTTAATGTGTTTTACTCCTTCCACCCCTCTTTACCTGAAGGATCGTTTTCAATTTATCTGCGATTCCCACACGAAATCTCTAAGGTCATCAGATAACTTGCGACTTAAAATGCCAATGCATTCCACAACTTTCATGGATAAAACTTTTACTGTCCAGGCTGCTCGTCTGTGGAATGCATTGCCTGACTCAATTAAAAAACCCGTCAAAGAGCATTACCTGTCGCTGTGATTGTGCTCTTGGTTTTTTGACATAATGTGCTATGATTGTTGTACATCATTTATTTTCATTGCTTATATATTAAATATGTATGTATTTATGTATCTATTATTTAGCATATGTATGTATTTTTGTTTCTAGTAAGTTGTATCTATATTATGTTCATTGTTGGTATTGTCGCACCACTGACAACCCCATGTCATGTCCAGCTAATCTCTGTCCATTCCAGGTTGCCTGGAAGAGATCGCGGAATGCGATAAGGCCGCCCATTGTATGATTTTAGTATAAAGTTGCATTTTTTCTTGTTTATTATGGTGTACAATAAAGTGTATATATATAAATAAATTATGAAGAATCATATTTTTCATTAAATATGATTCTTCATAATTTTTAGTAGGTATATTTTATCACGGTAGGTAGATAGTTATAAAAAAAGTAGATACGAACCTCGCTAAAGTGAGTAATTAATTTTAAGGCGGTAGATTTTTTATTTAATTATTTGACAATATACCGTGTATAAAATACTTAATTAACTAAGACTACAAATATATACATTTAAACCAAAAACTACTCACTACCTAAACCTAAAAATATACTTAACTAAAATATGGCGTCAAAAAACTCCTCCACATCGTTGTCCACTGGTAATGTACCCAAAAGGCAGGCAGCATTGCCACGTTGTATGGCAATGCTTAATCTCTGGCCAAGGTAAAAGCCAGCCCTTGGGTCCCGCGAAGTGTCAACTAGGCGTTTGGAGAGATCTTTAAACAAAGCGTGAGCACTCGGACCCCACGGACCAAGAGTTTCAACCCCAAACGGCTCGAAAATATAACTACTGATGAGATTATTATATTTCCGCCGCTTGAGGTTCTCTGCAGCCGCAGCGGCAGCGCCAGCACAGCTCGACGAGCTAGGAAGATGAGATGGCGCAAGAGTATCGACACAAGTAGCGTCCCACACTAAAGGCCTACCCATCTTCCATGGAAACAAAGACAACCCGTCAGGTCTTTTGCCATCGTCGCGTGCCAGGCCATGTGGTTCTAATACGGCTGGAACGCCGACTAAGAATTAATGCACTAAGAATTAAGTAATTAATGCACTCGTGTTAATTTAGTACCAATATTACACTCATGCATTAATAACTCATTTTGGGCTAAATGCAACAATCTACTATTATTTTCTTGTTAGGTACCTACATATTTTGTAATGCAACTCTGCTTGAAACCAACTGATAACAACATGGTTATGTGTCAGTCAGCAACAATAACGACTGTTCAAACTCGATAACTATGGAAATTCACTAAATAACTTCAGAAGATACATCATTATTACTAATTAATGAAGCAATACAGAAACACAATAAAACACAATTAATGGTTTATTATACCAGCCTGTGACGGTTGCACTGCAGGGCAAAGGCCTCTTTTCGTACAGATAAAGTAGGAGCATTAATCTTAGTAAATTAATTAATTAATCAGTCGCCAAGCGCGAGCCAATAAAATATTAAAATAACCGGCCAAATGCGAGTTGAACACGCGAAAAAACACTCGCAAAAATACGACAAAAAATCACGTTTGTTGTGTGGGAGCCCCACTTAAATATTTATTTTATTCTGTTTTTAGTATTTGTTATTATAACAGAAATACATCATCTGCGAAAATTTCAACTGTCTAGCTACCACGGTTCATGAGATGCAGCCTGGTAACAGACGGACAGACAAACAGACAGACAGACGGATCGTGGCATCTTAGTAATAGGGTCCCGTCTTTACCCTTTGGGTACGGAACCCTAAAAATAATCTGCACGTTTGCTCTAGACAAATATTTTAGACTTATGTAGATTATTTTAACTACAAGTCCAGCAGCCTTATTGCGTAAGAATTCGGTAAGGCAAACGGCAAATAGTATGAACAATCGATTTTTTCATCTCACATGTGATTGGTCGATTCACAGTCTTTGTCCTTTGCCTTGCCGAATCCACTTATGCAATAAGGCTGCTGGTTGCCTCACGATGTTTTCCTTCACGATGACAACAATGGCCTCGATAAACTTAGAAAGTACATATGAATTGAAAAAGTCACGTTGGTACTTTTGCCCAGATTTGAACCCACTACTTCAAGCACGAGAGACTAATCAAATTCGTCGTCACAAATTAGCCAGCCGCCAGTTGACAGCCGTTTGTTTTGGGTTTCTTGAAACTGCATCATCGAAAAATTACATAGTCGCTTGTTATATTGACTACCCTAGCAGTATTCATTTACTTCATTCACTACTTCATCTTCAGCGCTTGGGTTAGTCCGCCAAGTTAAGCAACACTTACCAAGGATGGTTTTTGGATGGGTGATCACTGCTTTTTTTTGGTTCGCTCGATTTGAATGGGAGACCCCGTCAGGTTAAGCAACACTTACCAAGGTCAGTCTTTAGATGGGTGACCACATTTTATTGGTTCGCTGGTTTTTGGATGGGTGACCCAACCCACCAACTTTTTGCAGCCAAATGGGCGAGTCTTCTATTGACGTCTCAATTTCTAGTGCAGACGTACGCTTGGATAGGTAGCATGTCCTATCGGACTACGCGTCTTGTAGTGATCATCGCTTGATCGTGTACGAGTTTTTTCTGGTTTTTATTCAGGGTATGTCACATTTCAATGGTACCTTTAGGTATAAATGTGTGAGTCGTGAATGACAACGACTAGCATCGACAGCGGGCAGCAGTACCACCTGAATCACCAGCGTCAGACCTTCCATCAACTGACGAATTTATTAACATTGTCAAGAGGTTACCACTTAACAAATTATCAGGTGAAGATAAATATCTAATTGGATGACTATACAAGCGTCTAAAACAGCCGGTGATGCGATTTTAACCGTTTACAACCGCTGTATTACGGAGTGCGTATTTCCTTGAATATGGCGACGCGGATTTATAAGAATCGTCCCGTAAAGTGTACCATTACCGTATCCACCAGTTTGCTACCAGACGGACCAAAATTTCGTAACAATCAATTCGGTTTCACTATGGGAAAATCTACCGTAGACGCGGCCCTAACTGTTAGGAAAATAGGTAATACATCTGAACATAAGTACGTAAATTTGTGGAAAATGTTGTTGGTTATACATTTATAATACCATTTTAGTTTTAAGTTCTTAACCATACTGTAATGTGTAACCGTTTATTTTCCCAAATAAAATAAAATAAAGTAAATGGGCTTTTTCTAGATATTTCTGGAGCTTTTGATAACGCATGGTGGCCAATGCTATTATTTAAAATGAAAACTTGGGGCTGCAATAGAAATATACATAATCTGGTTTACTCTTACTTTTTTAATGGTTCCGCGAAACTCAAACTCGGCCATCATTCCATGTCGAAGTCTCTTATCATGGATTTCCTCAGCGTTTGTTTATTAGCCGTATTTATGGAATTTAGGCTATGATGATTTCCTCGCGATTCCACTTCCGGCGGCTTCTGGCACTATATAAGCGGCAGTTCTTGCCTACGTAAAATTTTTCAGTGGGGCGTTCGAAACCGTCTGATCTTTGCTCTGCAAAAACCTATCAACTCATTCTAAAAAGTAACCTTAAATCACGTCCTACTATTAATAACGTTACCTTAGAACGGAAGCAGTCCGTGTGCTATGTTGGTCTGGTGTTAGAGAGGAATTTTGCATTTATAGATCTTATTATATAAATAGCGCCGGTAGCATCCAGAGTATCGATACCGTGGACAGTTTTATTTATCTGGGCTCTAGTATTAATAATGAAGGCAGCTGCGTCCCCGAAATAAAGCGACGTATAGCCATGGCTAAAGATGCTATGACGCGTCTCCAGAACATCTGGAAAAATCGTGGTGTAAGTTTCAAAACTAAAGCGCGTTTGGTCAGAGCACTGGTTTTCCCGATTTTTCTCTATGGATTTGAGACGTTGACAATCCGAGCAAGAGAAAGACAGAGGATAGACGCATTCGAAATGTGGTGCTGGAGAAGGATGCTCCTAATCCCATGGACAGCCAAACGCACAAATGTGTGTCTGTTCTTTCGCAACTCAATATCAAGACCCGATTGTCTACGGTTTGCTTACAGCGTATTTTGACATACTTTGTGCCATATAATGCGAAGAGGAGATAACAGCCTTGAAAAGCTGGTTATTGTTAGCAATACCGAAGGAAAGAGAGCACGAGGCCGGTCGCCAACACGATGGTCAGACCAAGTGAAGGAAGCTACGTCTTCAAGCAAATTCCAGCAGGTGGTGATGGCAACTTTGGACCGGAGTTGATGGAGGCAGATTGTCCGCTTAAAGGGGTCCAGTGACCACGATACTCAGTAATGAGGGACCGACTGAAGAAGAAGATCTTATTAAAATAGTCGGTGAAAAAGCAAAAAAGAATTTCTATGCCTTAACGAGAATATCTAAATGTACGTGGGGTCTGTCTTTTTTTAACTTTAAAGACTATTTAATTTTATGGGGCACTTGGGTTGTATGTGCAACGGGGCAAATGTTTGAGACGTAAATAACTTCAAAGTCAGCGTTTAGCTTTGATATTTTTATGCAAAGCATACAGGACGGTTAGTACTGAGGCTTTACCGCTGACATGAAGAAATCGTTGAAGGAACGCTTCTTTGGTCGAAGGTCTTCAATAGCCTTCTTTGTTTAACCAGCTATCAACGTGTCGGCCCAACGTCTACCGGGTCAGGTGCGGGTCATCCAACATAAATGTATGACGCCGCACTTGATAGACTGCGTGAAGAATCACGGAGTAGCCGTGTCTCACCTGCCTTGCCACCGGCCGCGATACAACCCAGTGTTTTACCGCGACCCATCCATGTTGGCGAGGATGACGACGACGGGGCTATATCCGTGAGTACCCAATGGAATGCACGATTGAGGAGCACTTTGGACTGTGCATTCCGAGACTATCGTTCCACACCTTCTGAGTTTAGACCTCAATTATCTCGTCTACTCATGCATAAGAAAAATACGGCGCTCTAGATTCGGAGCTATCAAATGTTTTGATAGCAGCAAAGACCTTGCCGATGCCCACACGATCTTGTACTGTGTGGCAGAAGCGGCATGACGTCTAGCTAACGTCAAATTTCCCAAAAGTGACAGAGCTACACGAAAAGCTATACCAGCTTGGCAGTGCAGGATTGAGCGTTGTATCGGTGAGACTAGAGCACTCATCGGCAAGCTTATCTGCTTCAGGGAGGGCAACACTCGCTCTAGAGTGATGCGCTTTATGAGGCGGGCGTTCTCGGGGACTGATATCACTTTTTGAGATTATCTGTCCTGTGTCATATAGCGTATCGACTTCCTGAAGCAGAGAAGCAGTTCTATGCATAGGCAAGACGTATGCGCCGGTACAAGCCACAGATAACTATGTACTGGTAAAAAGCGGCAAGTGGAGCGATACACTCAGAATCGCACATTCCAGAGCAACGAAAGGTGGGTTATAGGGCTTGGGAGCGACCCGACCAAGGTGTGACTGATACGCGCCTACCGGATAATGACGCTAAGTTTTCGTTCTGGCGAGATATCTGGTCGGTGACTATCAGTCACACTCACACCGAGCACAACTGCAAGCCACAACTATCATAGTTGAAGATAGGATAAGCCCTGCCATGCTATTCTCTAAGAGACAGTTTCTTGGCTGTGCTCGTCGACGAGCGCGTCTTCGAGACAGTCTCGAGATCGACCGATCGTGCAGCGCTGATTCAAACGGTATTCTCTAGCGCGGTTATGGTCGTCGACGAACTGTAGACTGACGTCTCCCGTCATAATTTCGTAGACGAATTAGGGCTTGAAACAAATTCTTTAAATTACAATCGATAAATCTCGACTGAGAGTTTTATGGCCTTAAAATGTACAATATAAGTTTATTTTTAAGTATTTTAAGTAATAGAGTGAAACTACAAACGATTTCATAGTTATAATAGTTTAACTAATGTATTTTTATTATTGCATCTTATGGCTGAATGACAATTTATTTGCCTATTTCGTAAGTAAAAGCAACGCGCTGTGACGCTGCCTTGTTTGATAATTTGTTGTTTGTTTTTATTTAAAACTATTTACAAATATGATTTTAACATAGTTGTGTGACTGTGTGAAATGTAAGTATTTTAATATACTTAGGTACAGTGACAATATTATTGTTCTCCAAAAAAGTGAAGTGAAGTAGGTATAATATGTTTATCTTTAGATCAAATATGATAATAGTGCGTTGAAATAAATTTGCAGGATGTAAAACCAGGGCTATCTTGGCGTAAGAACAATATTACAATGGAAAACCAGCCGAACACAAAACAAGTGATGAAGTTTTTTAGAAAAGTCTTACTAGGTATGTTATAATTTGTTTATATTTCGTATTACACTTTGAGGCTAGATGGGGCTAGATCACTTGCAGTGCCTCAAAGCAGAGATGCCTCAATTGCCTCTTCATGCATTGTTGGTTGGTGCAGTGTAAGAAGCTCTAGATAATTAAATAGTGTTCTCACTTTTCATTCCCAGGTTGGACCAAGTTGGGTCGCGGATAAATTTGAAATAGAGTTACCGCGGCCCTGGCACAAGCAACTGAAGGAACACGGGTGGGTTTTAGTCAGTAAAAGTCTGACATGCCCTCCCGCTTCACCCAGAGCGGGAGAAGTCATCGGATGATTTCCCACCCAAAAAAAAAAAAAAAAAGAGAGAGTGATGCTGTTATACATAGTATCCTGCATATTTTTTTACCTCTAATAGTAATTTATTGCATTTTTATGTTCACAGCTCCTCGCAGGCGTCGTTGCTAACGGTATGAGGCCATCTAATCCAATGCTCATTTCACAACAACCTTCACAAAGGCAAATGGAGATACACTGAAGATATTTATAGAATAAAATTCTATTACTGGAAAATAGTTCAATAAATAAATCTGAGTTTTATCATTTTGAGTTTTTTTTATTAGTCAATATGTATATTATGTCTAATTATTTTCCATAATGAACATATTAATCTGTTTTGCAGTCTTAATGCACAATTTTGCTTGTACAAACAAGAATTTGGCCTATTAAGATTGAGTATCTAGCCGGAAGGAACCTGTGAAGGTTGCGGTGTTCCGCTGGATGCGAGATGCACGCGACCGGTTAATGTGGCGACGCTTGGTGGAGGCCTATGTCCAGCGGTGGACGTCATTCGACGAATATGATGATGATGAAGCCGGACCAATAAACATGATTCACATCACAACAAATATTATTTAAATATATTTATGACATATAATTTTAATTAAAGATCCTACTAATTAACCTATGCAATCCATACAAATATAATACATGCAAAAGTAACTGTCTGTTATCTTTTCACGCTTAAACCGCTGATGGTACCTATGGAAACAGTTTGAGACCGTGGGTAACTATCCTATGTCCTTCATAGGATAATTTTTATCATGGAAATCTTCCTTAAGTTTGTATGATGAATTAATAATATCTCTAGTAAGGCGGCCCACAAACCTACAATTTTTTTTCTTGAAATAAAAAAATGGCTATTCGAAATACTAATGCTACGCAGACGTAGTTGCAGGCAACAGCTAGTTACATAATATATAAATTAAAATTCACATTAAACATTTAAAACGCCTGTACGCTAAGAGCTAAGTCGTTTTCCAATACCTAGGTATGTTATTAAAGCCTGAAGGTAACTATGGATAAAGTGTCTCTATCCCAGGATATTGTTATCAACGTTGCTAATTCTGTCGCCTGTCGAGCTCTGTTAAAATCATTAATTTTCTTAGCTTCTTCTAATATATGTAGCTTTAGTTAACCAAGCTAACAAACTGGTAAGCTGGTAAAAAAATATTTTAATACAATATTTTATTAGCTTCTGCCAGTGGCTTCAAACACGTGAAAAGTGTTTTCTTATCCCAAGGGTACATTATATTGGGAAGAAAAGTATCCCTTATGCTATTCCTTTACCTAGCTATAATCTATCTCTATGCAGAATTTCATCCAGTGCCGTTCTGGCGTGATTCAAAGAGTATCTAACACTGGCGTGATTGAGTAACAAACATACATCCACAAACATTTAAACCAACAAAACTTCCCATCCAAACTTTCACATTTACCTATAATAATAGTTAGATTAAAATCCAAGAAGAATTACGTTACGCGCAAAAATAGTGGCTTTTGGATTTGACAGATAAAAACTAGGCTGTAAGCCAGGCTGCGAGCGTCTTCGACGCTGTTTTTTCTTACGGAATACCAAAATGTATGAAGAACTGTCAACTTGCTCGACATTGAGTAGTTCTAACTCACGGCCGTCACAGTTTAGAGCGCTATTGTCGCTATTCGCGGCTTAGCGAATACCAAACTTAGATTCGTCGCTGGCACCAGCACTGCGCTCAAGGCTGTATCCTTAGAGAATAGCACTGTAACTGTGTCAGCTTTCTACTGTCCACCGAAGCACATAATTAAGCAGGAAGAGTTTAGCGAGTTCTTCATTTCCCTCGGCAATCGGTTCATAGTTGGCGGGGCTTTCAATGCAAAGCATAGCTATTGGGGCTCAAGGTTGACCCTCCCCAGAAACTAAGTGACGTGGAAAAATTTATAAAATTCGCCGAGCAGTTAAAAGGTGTTTTTCAGCCCCACCCCTACGAACCTCCAGAGCACAAAGAAAAAGTTCTCCGTGAAGTTCAGCTAGTTTGTGAGTCATGTAAAAGCCCCATCAAAACATTCACGAAGCAGGAACTAATTAGAGCTATACTATAAGTATTGTAAAACCTAAAAAAGCTCCGGGCTATGATTTAATTACCGGTATGATTCTGCGACAATTCCAGATTCTGGACTGAACTTCTTGGTATCCATCTACAACCCTATGGCAAGACTTCACTTTGTTCCCCCTCAATGGAAGACAGTTAAAATCTTAATGGTTCCAAAACCAGGAAAGCCACTTGAAGATCCGAAGTCATACCGACCTATTAGTCTACTTCCAACAACTTCAAAACTTTTTGATTCGCTCTTTCTACTACGATTATGCCAATAATGAAGGAAAAACTTTTAATACCCGACCATCCATTCGGTTCCCGATAGGGACATGGCACAAAAGATCAAGTCCACAGGCTTTTTACTAAAATTCATAGTATGTTTGAAGACCTTATCGTCTTTTTTTTGAGACTATCCCACTGCACTATTCCCAAACCACTGCAACTCCTGAAAGCCAGAATCAACAGTGGCGACCACCAGAAAAGCGCCGAGGCAATGAAGCTCGACGAAGTCCCAGATAATGAATTTAACTGTCTTGGATCCCGCAATGAAATTAATCAGAAAAGAATAACGAGGAGTAGGAAAAAATACAAATTTCTACAAGGCCAATAGGCACAAAGGGTCGTACACAGCTGGGATAAGCCCAGTTGCCTAGATGGATAAAAATTTGCATTAATATTAATGGGTCCTAAAATTGTGAGAAATAATAAGAAGATAA
Organism: Orthosia incerta; assembly: GCA_948252205.1. Lineage (NCBI taxonomy): Eukaryota > Metazoa > Arthropoda > Insecta > Lepidoptera > Noctuidae > Orthosia > Orthosia incerta. The sequence goes on along the minus strand of OX411765.1, from coordinate 9,433,620 downwards.
GGAATATTGTGCAGCTGTTTTTCTTGACATTTCTCAAGCATTTGATAGAGTCTGGCACGAGGGCCTCCTTTATAAAATCAAAACTAGTTTCCCAAGCGACATCTTCTTAATCTTGGAATCATACTTGAGGGACAGACATTTTTTCGTACAAAGTGGCGAAGCTTCTTCAAAGCTATACCCTATTTCTGCTGGGGTTCCTAAAGGCAGTGTGCTTGTGCCGATTTTATATTTGCTTCATACTGCTGACTGGCCAATATCAAATCTAGCGACTACAGGGACGTTCGCGGATGGCTCAGCTGTTATGGTGTCTCATAGTGATCACAAAGTAGCAACCGCCATGCTGCAGACCTGCTTGGACGACATAGCCTTCTGGCTCAAGAATTGGAGGATAAAAGCCAATGAGACCAAGTCCACCGGTACAGCTACACAATATTCTATTGCCTCAAGCCGAACATGTTAAATACCTTGGTTTATACTTTGACAGATGCCTTACATGGAAAAGACACATTTTCTTTCATTTTCACATTTCTTTTCATTAACTTGGACTGACACTGAGAAAGTACTACTGGATAATTGGGAGGAACTCTTAGCTACACCTGCAAAATAAAACCCTGTTATACAAAGCTATGATCAAGCCTATGGCATCCAGCTATGTGGAACAGCATCACGCTCCAACATTGAGATCATACAGCGGTTTCAGAATAAGATCCTAAGAACGATCACAAACGCGCCATGGTATGTACCAAATGAGGCTCTACACCATGATCTGACGAATTCAACAGTCATAGAAGAGGTAAAGAACTACATCAAGTCATACAAGGAACGAATTAAGCGTCACCGAAACATCCTGGCAAGCCACCTTAAGGATGGGACAGGGGCCAAAAGGCTTAAGTACAAAATACCTACCTCAAGACTTCGTCAGGCAAATATAGTTACATAAGCTACGTAAATAGAATGTGTCATAGGACACATAACGACCAAGACATCTAAACACGTCAAAAAATTTACTTAATGTTCAATACGTCTAATAGTACTTAGACAGATTGTAAACAAAAAAGAGATAAAAAAATAAAAAATAATAAGATTAGAAATATTCAATTGTATTTATTTATTTATGTACACAAAAAACACTTAACAGAGAAAAGAAACAATACAGATAGAAGAGCACAAAGGTACTGCTTATTTCAATAGAAATTTCTTCCAGCAGACCTGCGACAGGAAAGTTGGATGATATACGAAGACACAGTGTGTAGAAGGAAATAAGGAAACTTAAAATAGAATAACAACTATATAACTACTAATTATGTATAAATAACACATATACCTTAACTAAATATATAGAAGATAAAAATACATACATAATAATATATAATAATTACAATATGGTGGAGAGGTAATGATCTTTGACTTGTTTCTTGAATAGATATACATTTTGGGAGTCACGAATTTTAGGTGGAAGTGAGTTCCACAGTCGTACTGCATGAACAGAGAAGGAGTGGGAATAGAAATTAGTACTATTGGATGGGAAGTTTAGTTGATGCTTAAGGTGGGATCTACACGGGACATCGGCAGGGCGAGTGAAGGAGAAGTGATCGCGCAGATATTTAGGGTAAGTAGGGTTAAACAGGATGTTGAAGAGGAGACATAATACTCGAGTGTTCCTGCGAAGGCGAATAGGGAGCCACTTGAGATCCTTGCGGAACTGAGAGACATGGTCGTATTTCCTCAGACCAAAAACAAAACGGATGCACAGTTTTTGCAAGCGCTCAAGTTTATTTAAGAGCTCCTCCGTGGCATCCAGATAGCAGGCATCAGCGTAATCGATGATCGGCTGAATTAGAGTTTGAGCTAAATAGATTTTAGTTTTAAAGGGCAAGAGGCTTTGAAGGGATTTTAACGAGTGAAAGGAAAAGTGCACCTTACGACTTACCTCATTTACTTGAGCTCGCCGAGAAAGATTACTGTCTATTAAGACACCAAGGTTCTTAGCAGTTTCAGTGTAAGCAATGATCGAGCCGTCAAGAGATAAAGGCGTCAAAGTGGATATGTCAAGCGCAGTGCGATAGAATCGACTGCCTATGATCATAGCCTGAGACTTGGATGGGTTGATTTGTAATCCGTAGGACTTAGCCCATTTACTTATACATTCCAGGTCACGATTCATGGTGTCGATCGCCAAGTCCACATCTGCAAGCAAGAAGTTTCGGTAAAGCTGCAAATCGTCTGCGTAAAGATGGAAGTTGGAAGTGATAACCTTGGTAACAGTGTTTATGAAGATAGAGAAAAGAAGAGGAGAGAGAACGCCACCCTGAGGAACACCAACAGTGAGATCACACCAATTAGAGAACATCTCTTCAAGACGAACACACTGCGAGCGACCCCGAAGATAAGAGTCAAACCAGGCTAATGCAGAAGAAGAGAAGTTAATAGACTGAAGGACCCCAAGCAGAATGTCGAAGTCCACTGAGTTAAACGCACAACTGAAATCAAGCAGGACTAACACGGTGAGAGATTTATTCTCCATAGCCCAGCGGATGTCGTCAGTGACCTTAAGAAGTGCAGTTACAGTACTGTGACCTCTACGGAAGCCAGATTGAAAAGGACAGATTAGAGAATTAGACGAGAGGAATCTGTAAATTTGACCATGAACGATGTGCTCAAGAACTTTAGAGAGGAAAGGAAGAATGGATATGGGTCTGAAGTGAGATAAAGAAGAAGGATTATTTATTTTGGGAAGTGGTATTATGTGTGCCTGTTTCCAGGCTGATGGAAATGTGCCAGAGAATAAAGAATAATTAATAATGTGACTGATAACGGGTAGGAGTTGCGGGAGAATAGGTATTATCATTCTCGAGCACAAATTATCATGGCCAACAGCAGAGTAGGAAATATCAAGAAGAGATTTTTTGACATCGTCATCCGAGACAGAATTTAAATTAAACAGTGAGCAATTCGGTAACGGCAATTCTGAGAGTTCAATCAAAGTGGAAGTTTTGACACTAGGGTCTAGAGAGACAGGTGGAAGAGAAAAGTGCCTATTAAGAGCCGACAAGTCGACATATCATATACAGGTATTAGTGGGCGATTTGCCGATACCGACAGACCTTAGAAATCTCCAGACATCAGAAGACTTCCGATCGCCTAGAGATTCGTGGAAATAGCGTCTCTTAGCATCTCGACACAGACGATTGCAGTGATTACGTAGAGCTTTGAAATGAGCAAGATTCTGATCCGTGGGTCTACGCTTGTACTTGCTCTTCGCCTTGTCCTTACGAGCAATAGCATCTTTGATGAGAGTACTCATCCACGGAGCAGGATCATGCTTAACTTTAACTCGCCGAAGCGGTGCATGCTTGTCGTATAATCTCAGCAGTTTGGAATTAAAACAGTTCACTTTATCATCGACACTGGCGCTTTCGAAAACGAGAGACCAGTCAATATCACCTGCATCACGCTTCAACGCCACCAGATCAATACCATTATAATTACGCAAATAACAGACTTGAGCTTTGCGTTTAGGAGGCCGGATACGATAAGAGAGATAGATGAGGTCATGGTAAGAAAAGGTTGCAGTAAGTTGCCCAAACTCAGCAACATTGTGAGGGGAAGAAACAATCATAAGGTCAAGAAGAGAAGGCGTACAGTTGGGAAAGTTATGTGTCGCAGAAAGAGGTAGGATTTCAAGATTAAAAGAAGATAAGAGGGAACGGATTGTATATATTATTTGTAATTAAAAACAAATTTACCATGTGTTATTTAGGGAGATAATTAGGTGTACATAGTAGGTATAAAAATACAAAAACTAAGCCTAAAAATCAACATGTCTAAAATATGGTGCCGAAAACTCCTCCATATCGCTATCCACTGGTATTGTACCCAATAGACAGCATTGCCACGCGGTATGGCATGGGGATGAGCAGTGGCGGCCCAGTGGTATCGGCCGTGGCTTACAAGTTGTAGGTCGTGGGTTCGAGCCCAGGCAGGCGCTTTACTTTGTGTAAATTATTGAATCACCACTGCTCCCAAAACGGTGAAGGAAAACATCGTGAGGAAACCGGCATGTCCTAGAACCAAACATTCGAAGACATGTGTCATCCACTAACCCGCACTGGGCCTTCGTGGTGGATTACGGCCCATTCCCTCTCCAAGAGAGGAGGCCTGTGTCCCAGCAGTGGGAACATTAATAGGCTGATGATGTGATGTGATGTGATGGCAATGCTTATCCTCTGTCCAAGGTAAAAGCCTTTTACTAGGCGTTTACGCGGATTTTTGAATAATGCGTAAACACTCGGACCCCACCACGGCCAAGAGTTTCAACCCCAAACGGCTCGAAAATATTAATTCCGATGAAGTTATTATATTTCCGCCGCTTGAGGTTCTCTGCAGCCGCAGCGGCAGCGCCAGCACAGCATGACAAGCTAGGAACAATATCGACACAAGTCACGTCCCACACTAAAAGCCTACTCATCTGAGTTAGACCGGGCGGCATGTTTTTTTGGAATAGTCGCGTGCCAGGAGTTGCAGATTGTGGCAATTAGGTTTACCCGAATTGCTCTGCAGAGCGGCTCGTCCCAACCTCTCTGGGATGATGGTTTGTCGGGTGGATTGGAATTGTACAATCGATTAAAATTTATTCGTAGACTCTGGCTACTATAACTCTACAGAACTTTTAATTGGTAACCCCAAAACGTTTTGTATGTGGTATGCTTTTACATCTGTCACTTTCGTAGTACTAGAGCTGCCAGATTGCTTACTGGGCTGTACATTGTTTTTCACAAATCCAATTAGAAAAATGTTTTAACGTATTAAAAGTGGATTGCGGGTGTTATTATAATTATTACATGTTATGTCAATTCCAAGATGCGAAGGAACAGCACGATGTCATTCTTAGCCAGAAAACGACAATGTTTACAAGATATCGCAGCGTTGACGTGTTACGTCGAGCTAATGATTTTGAGCTGCCTTTTGATTTTTGCTTATTAGATTATTTATCTAAGAACATTATTTCGAATACTTATACGCCTGTTCGTTTGTTTACGCGTGGATCGTGTTAAATTACAATATTATGAAGCAAAACAACAAAAATTGTGGTTTTGCAGTAATCACACACTGAGAAAATGGTCACTCACAGTGATAAAACTGTATCAAATCCACAATGCATCGTACTAAAGTGACAATTTTTTACCAGAAAATAGGTAACTTTTGTCTTTCCGAAGTCGGTGCCTTTGGTACTTACTGTTATCCGTTTTTAGACACCGACTTAGGATAAAAAAGTTTCTTTGCCCCACACTAGGAATATCTTCCTGAATCGTGGGTGCATTTACAAACATTTAAACTCACTTACACAAGACACCCAGATCCGGAACAACTATCTGTAGGCCATTTAAATATTTGTTCCGTGCGGGAATCGAACCCGCGACGCGCCCATCGTTAGACCACTAACACTAACAGCTCATCGCTAAACCACTGCGCCAACCGTGTCGTCGTTTTAAGTGGTACTTAATGGACAAGTTCTATAGTAAAGTACCTATAATGCCCACAGTATTGCCAGAATAGATTACTTGAATAACATGTAACATACCATGACATAATGTCGGAATGGTGGAATGAGAGCGTACCAGGGTGAACTGTACACATCTGCGTACCCGTTTAGAGCATACTAACGTGATAGTATGTTATGAAATGGTGTAAACAATAAACAAACATGCGATTGCAGCATTCCCGAGAGTGCCGTCTGTTGTCGTCTTTTATTGAAGAGTTCTGTTGTATATCTCCGAAGTTCTTCATCAGATCTTTACCAAATTTAAATGCGACCATTTCGGAATAAACTTCTTTTGAACAAAAAAACTATTTTGCAAATCCGTATATATATGACGGAGTTACGCCCGAACATAAATAAAAATATATATAAACATCCGAAATGAGAACCTCCTCCTTTTTGGGAAGTCTGTTAAAAACACCAAAAAAAAAACAACTATAAAAATCAATATTACAGACGAGAGAGAGAGAAAGACAGCTTTTTTTTTGTACAGACAGCCTGTTTGTTTTTTGTACAGTTAAGGCCAGAATTTTCGGATGCCCACATTTTTTGAATAATGCAAAGTCAAAGTCAAAGCACTTTATTTCAAGTAGGCCAGTTACAGGCACTTTTGAATTGTCAAAAGACAAAATAAAATATTACAAAATTATGGTGCTACAGTCCAAGTCACAAGACATAATAACTGTGAAAGTACCGTAGATGCCCATTCCAAGGCGTAGATCTCTATGGAGAAGAACGGGCAAGAAACTCCATAAGAGTTATAATAGCCAAAGTCTAAATATCTATAGTCGGTTTTTGTGTCGAAATTAATGAAATGAAATCGAATCGGTAACGCATTAGGACAGTGTTTTTGGGCTGTCAAATGTAAGATAATGGCTTTAAGGAGGGTAGAGGTAAGAAAAACGATTTCTTAGGGGGCGCGGCGAAACTTTAATAGTGTCCAGCTTTATCTATACTGGTATAATAAAAATGTTTGTTTGTACCGAATAGGCTCCAAAACTACTGGACTGATTTGAAAAATTCTTTCACCAATAGAAAGCTGCATTATTCCTGAGTGACATAGGCTATATTTAATCCGAAGAAGCGAAGCCGCAGGCAACAGCTAGTACACTATATTATTATAGTAGTTCAAAAACTCTCCAAAATGGCGCTAGCGTAGGCAAATAGCAGTTGTTAACGGATTGAAATATGCCAAATTAGAACATTTAAAAAAATAATAATAATAATTGTTCCAAAATATTGTTACAAAAATTTACCCTGTGGCTATTGTAGTGCCCGCCACCCTTATAGTGTTAACACACGTTCGAATTTGGTACGGCCGGACCATGGATTTGTGGGCGGGGTTAGTCCGGCCCCGACCATATCCGAGCGTGTGTAGAGTGGTCCGCGGACATTATTATTATTAAATTGAATCCGTCTCTGTCCAAACAAGCGTGTGTAAGCGAGAAAGCATTTGTGGGCGGAGTCGGTCCGGCCGTACCAAATCCGAACGTGTGTTAGCACTATTAGTACATTTTCACGGACAATTTTTCATACACAAAGATCGTTCTCTTAACTCTTTACCTCTACCCTCCATAGGCTGGCAGCAAATTGCAAAAAATAAAAAATACCATTTCTGAACGAAATGCAACACAGTTAATTTTCTGTCACTTGTCTCTGGAATAGGCACTGACTTATAAACCTATGGACTTGCCATACCTACGAAATTAGCGTGCCTACCTACATAAATCGGGCAATTAAGATGGCTGCCCATTAGCCAATGAGGTAGGCCATTTGCAACTGTTTGACAGCACAACTACACAGATAAACGTACATATACGGCACACAACAACCAACTTTACTCGGCAATTAACATGGCGACCGGTCACGCATAGACATGATTTTGACGTCACTCAAAAGTGTTACCAAGTTTAGTCCTTGACAAACATTTAGATGTCTCTCTTTTCATATGCAGCTCTTGGTAAGTTAAAAAGAGACAAAACGCTTTTTGACATGCGTGTGTCGATATTATAGATATTTGTATAACTATTCTTCATATAGTAGAATATGCCGTCTCCATAGTTATCCTACCTCATTGGGAATAGGCTGTACATAGTTATCTGTGGTCTCTTGTCAATACGATAGACAGCAAAAGCAAAATTCCCAGAACGTCAATCAATTCTTCATTTTAATTTGGGAAGAAAAACGTGTAATTCTTAAATCAAGTTGAATTTATTCGTATTACATCTCCACTACCACTTCTGAATGTAAGTATTTATCTTTTTATATCACTTTAAAGCGGTTAGTGCGTAAATAAAAATGTATCATGTGGTTTTTTTTTCATAGATTTGTCTATTTGGACGGTGAGGTTAGTACAAAAACTAAAATACGTGCCAATGACGCATTATATTCTCATAAAAGGAAGGTGTTTCTTGTTTCACTTTCACAAATTCAATAACAATAATTGAAAAGTACGTAGTAGGTACTTAAGTAGTTGTCTAAAATAATGTCTACGTCTTTCAGAAAGAATTATTCTTTTACTTCTAGAGCGTATTTAGGGTTACCATCCGTCAGGATTTGTGCGGACATTTGTCGTCCAGTACGGACTTTGTTCGGCCTTCTACTTTGTCCAGATTTTTCGCTCGGAGCGCAAAACTTTATTTTATATTATTTGAAGTTAAAAAAGGCGTTTATTTACCTACACTATAAACGAATCCTATGCAATGTGTTTTTTTATAACTACCTATACTATACCGACAATGTACCTAATTGCTACTTAAAAATAAAACAAGAATTGGTATTGAAACTAAAATGATAAATGTCCGGCTTTTGTCAGAAGTTTTCTATTTTTGAAAGGGTAATCCTAAGCGTGAGGGCAATGGAGAGGGCCAAACTAAAGTGGCAGTGGGCAGGGCACATTGCTTGCAGAACGGATGGCCGATGGGGCAGAAAGGTTCTTGAGTGGCGACCGCGAACCGGAAGATGTTGCGCTGGAAGGCGTCCCACCAGGTGGACCGATGACCTGGTGAAGGTTGCGGGGATCCGTTGGTTGCGAGACGCATGGGACTGGTCAATGTGGCAACGCTTGGGGTAGGCCTATATCCAGCAGTAGTCGTCTTTTGGCTGATATGATGATGAAGCGCACTGTGCTTGTTCGTAAATGCTTATTAAGTTTTTCACCAAGTTCATATACCTCAGGAATTATGAAATCATTTGCGTATGTTTAGGTGTTAGGATAACATTTGAGCCGTGTGAATGCATCTGCATCAGATTATTGATATTGTAAAAAACATTGATTAATAATACAAAAAAATCATGTAATATTTAAGTACAACAATTGTAAATAGTTGTTGTAAAAGAGTTCTGTAACTAATTTGTTTTTACTCCACATTAGTAATAGTTTTCCATAGTTGTGTATTGTATATAAATACAAGTGGCCCGCCCTGGCTTTGCCTGGGTCATAATAATTTATAGCCTATAATCGTCTGGAATGTTTCACATGTCTGAACAAACTTACAAAAATCAGACTTATTCTTTATAATATTAGTTAAGATCATACTATACAGGATGCAATAAAAAAGGAATGTATGGCATCATGTTGATATTGATTGCTTTGTTGGGCTAGATAGATAGGTTGTTATAGCCAATTTTCACCAGTTATGTTTAATTTGCATGTAATTGGGGGTGAACCTTTATTGAGCCATTATGTATTTTTCAAAAACAAACTTAACACAGATAATATCCTACGTCGCCAGTTCCTTTTTTGCTTGAACTTGGCTTGACATGCTGCGTGTCTATATGATACGGAAACTGGCCTAACTTTTTACCACAATTGATCCATGTAGATCTGTTTACAAGCCATTTAAAACTCTTTGTTTCTTAATTAGGAAGGCCTATAGTCTTATATAGACTTGTTGCATATGCAGTAAGAATCAAACAAGGGGGCTGTGAAGTGTTCTATGCACGGCACAGTAGATATACCACCTGTTGGTAATTTGCTACTATGCAGCATCTTGTCTCATGTTCCCGGTTGCATATTTATTGTAAAGCACTCTTTCAGAGCGATGGATTACAAGCTTTATCCTTCGTTTAAAGCGGGGTGCTATATTAAAGTGATTTTCACTTCACAATTCAACTTAATTTCAAAGACTTTTTTTGTGAAAATCAAACAAGCGTTTATCAATGAACTCCACACTTATTCATATTACAGTCAATTCCTGGTAATCTGCTGCGATAGGATCGTTTTTGCACTGAAATGAGTGTTTTTTTACAGATTTCTTTATATTTTAGGTCTGTGCTGCTGTGCACTTTTGAATAGTCAAAGAGTCTGTGAGACAGGCAGATGAAGCTATTTTCAGGTTCCAAACCGTAAATATCTTTGAAAAAGAACTGAGTAACCTTTAAACACACAAATTTGTGACTCAGTCTGAAGTCGTGTATTGTAAATTGGACAATATTAGCTGTGACATCCATTGACATAATAGTTTTGTAAATCAATAAGTAAGACAACCTTGTACGTCATATTATGAGAAAAACTTGAGATTGAATAAGATATATTTTTGTTTCTGGGTCACCCAACATTGGACTGGTAGAGAATGTCTATGGCATTAACCAGCTTCCATACATTTGTGTGCATAAACTACTAAATAAATATCATTAAACCAATTTCCATACATCTATGTGCATATATATTTAATAAATATTTCGTTTAAAAAATTACTTTGATAAAAAAATCTAAAGGCGCCTGTAAACGGGTACAAAAGTTGCATCTTTTTGGCAATGCCCCTCGCTGCAATTTCATTGTGCAATAGGTACATTGCCGACTGTAGTCCAGCAAGATTCTGCAACTGGATTGCTGAGGAATTTTGTTCGTACACGCGGAGTAGTTATTGAGGCTAGATCTCAGTAGTTAAATTTTATACGCACTAGCTTCTACATCCCATAATTCAAGACGTAGGTACATTGATTACGTTGATAAAATTCATAGTCTTTTCGTTTGACCACTCTGTCATGATGAACAGAATAAAATCAACAACGAATACAAAACAACTTCACTAATCAGGCAAGCAGCAGCGAGGGAAAAGAGATGCACCTATACATCAGAGCAAAGACGATATACGGCGATATTGCAGAAAAGTCAAAGCGGGATATATTATTTGCAATCTAGCCGGCTAGACATTGAATACATGCGACTACTATGAAATATCCTGGCAATATCGCCGGGCTATACTGCAATTGTTGCACTGTGTTGAGCGATATAATGGCAACTTGGAAGTTATACAATCGCAGTAAGAAATTGTCCTAAAACTAGCCCGTTTACAGGCACTATGATAAACAACTCCTGGCAAGTCTTCAAAGTTAAAACAAACGCCCCTATCTTCGATTATTCACAATGCAGCAGTTCAAAACATGAAGCGTGCTAATTGCGCGAAACACACAGATTATCAACAAAGTGCACACGTTTTCTGGTTGAATAATTCAACCAGAAAACGAAACAATTATTATTCCCACTATTATCCTCCAGATTAACATTTAAGGGATAAATGTTAATCTGGGGTCTCTAATAAAATTGTATCCAAAAATTATTTTAATTGTATTCATAATATTTCCAGATGTCGGGCCGTGAAGGTGGTAAGAAGAAGCCGCTGAAGGCGCCTAAGAAAGACACCAAGGACCTCGACGAGGATGATCTAGCCCATAAGCAAAAATTAAAGGAACAACAGAAGGCATTACAGGTTTGTACAAAAAGTGTTACCCATTTTTTTTTGGCTTCGCACGGTTTATGCATTTAGCCAGTATCACGTTTAGAAGTTCTAGTTCATTTAGTTTTTAGTCCAATGTCCTAGTTAGGCCCAGTGAAATGGCGGAACCTTTATTGGGAGTTTCCACGGAGTTTTGTCGACAACATGAACAAACTCGTGTTCTACCGCTGTTTTACTTGCCCACACTCGTGCTCGTGCACGTTGACTAATATTATTAGAATTAAAACCACCACTTTTATACTATTAATATTCAATTTAACTCAATTTTAGGTAAATAAAACAGAAGCAACAGACATGTTCATGTTCCCGCCAAACCTCACTTTCCCATTTTGTTATTCGCGCTAAGCGCAACTAAAATGACAGATGGTCGATTAAAAAAATACAACAATTTGCATGATCTATCGAGAATATAAGCGCTCATTAAACAATTTCTTGTAATAGAGTATTTCGTTATTTTTCAGGAGGCGAAAGCTAAGGCCTCACAAAAAGGTCCTTTGGCAACAGGAGGCATCAAAAAGTCGGGAAAAAAGTGACACAACTTACTTTGTAATTTAATTATAGGCTAAAAATTCTAATGTAAGAATTATTAAAAGATCTTTGTTGTTTTTATTTGATGAATACAGAATAGACCATGGTTGTTCTCTATTATCATGCCATTTGTCATGATATCGCATAACTGCTCTAAAATGCATACCAAACTTGTAACCTGGATTTTATATAAATAAAAAAAGCATTTATTAACAGGATTTCGTTTTAATTGCATAGGCTGTATGCATTTTGACCTTTGCCTGCACGATCTTTTCCCGCGTTTTTATTTTGATACTACACGAACCGGTTGTTGTTTTGATAAAATGATATAGAGTAATTGAGCAAAATAAAGAGAAACTATTAGTTTTCACAGAACAGTGAACTTTTATAGGTACTTGTCTAACCAAACGTGTAAACTGAGTATTACAGTGTTAAAGACGAACATAGAACCTCCTCCTTTTTGGAAAGTGGCTAAATTAAATAAGATAACAAGGTATGTCACTAGAACAACAAGATTGTACAATGGATTCTCGATTTAATTCTTAATCAATGTGTCAATTTTATTTTATGTATCTACGAGTAGGTTCCTAAAGTTCTTATTTGATTACTTTAGAAAAGTAATGGCTTTATATAGCGTCATTTCTCTAGGTTAAATAATGCCGGATCACATTGTGCCTGGAACATTTGGCAGTGTGATGGTTATTAGAATAAACACCTACATTATCCACTTGCTTCTTTGACAAATCTTTTACGATTCAAGCAGCTCGGTTGTGGAATGTATTACCTATTGAAATAAGACATGCTCAAACACTGCCAACATTGAAAGAAAATGGTAAAGGAGCATTACCTTTCACTATACTGATAATTTGTATTCTTCTCCTTTCTCTGTCACATATTTGATATTTATTAGTCTATTACGTAATCATAATCATTTATTGCATTCATGTAGTTTATAAAGTTGTTACAAGTATAAAGGTTTCATACATGAACCCTGCTAGGGCACAGCAATATAAATAGAAAGTGCTACAGTGTCACAATAATAAACAAAACTACTGTGCTTAAAGAAAACACAAGTTTTACATGTTTATCATGTTAAAATATAGGATAGGTGAGAACAATTTGGTCGTCATTTCCATTCATAAATTAAAATAAGATAAAAATTGAATTAAAACAAACACCGATAATAATCATAAAATAACACAAATAGGTCGTAAGTCAAAATTGCAGTAAGTGCTGTGTGAATTGTGTACAGTTTCAATGTCAAAATTCACTTATCATCAAAGAATTCCTAGTGTAATACGATTTTACTACGAGGTATATTTGGAGATTTTTTTTTAATTTATGTTCCTAATCTATGTCCTTAATTGAATTCGGAAGTTTATATTTTAACGCACATGGCTAAAGGGCCTGAATGGAATATACTTCATTTTGAGCTTGGTAAGGCTAATTCATTCTTGTTTTGGCGTCTAATACTGCGAAGTTGCGGGCGAAGGTCCTTAGTGAGTGGGAACAGTGCCTGGTGTTTTCTTATAAATTTGCTAACTTCTAAAGTATAGATACAAGTTAGTGTATCTTACAAAGAATGGCCGTGTCCGTTACCGAGGCCAGATGTTGTCGAAAATGGTCATTTGAATCTTATAGATAATTAGTTTTGCGGCTTCTGTAATTGTTGCGCACATTTTTAAATTTGTTGCGCTTATAGTTTTTTAATTATTTCACAAAAACATTTCCTGCTGGGATAACGTTACCCCAGCCAGACCTTTTTCTTTCTAATGGGAATATTTAAATAATTACTAGCTATAAAATTAGTTGTCTAGATGAAGTAAATGTTGTGCCTTATTTTGTATTTGTTCTTTCATCGGTTGCGAAGTTATTCGAGATTTTGCTGGGGTAACGTTTTTGGTTTTGCTAGATCTTTGAAATGGTTAAGCGGATTCTTATCATATTTTGTACATGGCTTCTTAAGAATTAGTTTAAATTTGTTCTGCAATAAAAAAAACAAAATAATACATAGCTTAAAGGTTATTTCATTGAATAGAAAAACACTTCAATTGGTCCCAGCACTCTCAATAAGAGCTCTAAAGACTTACTTTAAACGTTATTTTAAAGCTTGTAACTGCCTTCAAATGTATGTGAAGTTTAATTAGTATCCTGTAAGTATTTAACAAGTTATGATGATATTGAGTTCTTCACGAGCACGGTCTTGATGCGCGCGGTGTTATTTGGCCACTGGATTGGATATATGAACTGAATGTTATGTCAATTATTAGTTTTTTAGTTCAGTTGTATATCAGTAAAATTTCAGCTCAGTACATTGGATAATTAATGAGATAATACGATTAAAGTCATCAGGAAGTGAATGACCGTGGTAACCCGACCAAGTTTAGGTGGTTACGAAAAAGCGAAAACGCAGAACATTATACTATCTTTTGAAATGTTTAGTATAATACACCTTACAATTTCGGTACAGACGCGTACACTGTTAAATACATTAATAATATAATAATATCTGTACTATGAAAACATTATTATTATCTTCCAGTTGCACAAACTTATCAAAAATCACTGATATAACATGTCGTTCGGTGGGACGCGGAAGGGGTGGGGTGAAGGGGCGCATTGTTTGCATATCGCACTAAACAAAAAAATCACATAATTCATCTTGTAGAGTGCGCATGCGTTTCGGCAGTTCCGTTTCCTGTTTTAGCAAATATTTATAGAGTGCGTGAGAGCTAATGTAAAATAATAAGTGTGGCGAATTACTGCTAATGTGGAGTGCTTCTATTGATGATCACAGTTATGGTGCAGGCTGCTTGATGAATTCACGAACAAGGTAAGCTTGTATAATGTAACTACAGAAATAGTAGCAAAATTATTATTAATATGTACATGGTGTTAGGTACTTATCTAAAACTGTATTTTTTTAAGGCTTAAATATTTAAATTTAGGAACTTATTATTTTCTTTTCTTTCGTACTTAATTATTACCTAGACTGGAATTCTCAACAATGATAACGACATATGTATCCTTCGCTACATAGTACCTATAAAACAAAGTCGCTTCCCGTTTGTCTGTCCCTGTTTGCTTAGATCTTTAAATCTACGCAACGGATTCTGAAGCAGTTTTTTTTAATAGATAGATTGATTCAAGTGGAAGGTTTTTGTGTATATATTGTCAAAATATGACTTGAAACTTGATTAATGAAATTCATGACTTAGCGACCGATTTTTATCGTTATCAATGTCGGGAGTCGGGACTACCGCAACAGGTAGGTATTTATTTATTTCCACAAACTCCTTGGACACGTAGACTTTAAGAAATCAATAATTACCTTGTTGCGACACTCGCGTTGATATAAACTCGCAAATAGATGACGATTCGAGTTTCAAAATTACCTGTCAATAAAAATTATTTAATAATCACGTAGTTTTTTTTTAAACTTGTGTACATGTCTGTACTAAATTTGTAACACTATCCTACATATTTTAGAAGGTACCATAATGTTTTGCGTTTTCGCTTTTTCGTAACCACCTAAACTTGGTCGGGTTACCACGGTCATTCACTTCCTGATAACTTTAATCGTATTATCTCATTAATTATCCAATGTACTGAGCTGAATTTTTACTGATATACAACTGAACTAAAAAACTAATAATTGACATAACATTCAGTTCATATATCCAATCCAGTGGCTAAATAACACCGCGCGCATCAAGACCGTGCTCGTGAAGAACTCATTATCATCATAACTTGTTAAATACTTACAGGATACTAATGAAACTTCACATACATTTGAAGGCAGTTACAAGCTTTAAAATAACGTTTAAAGTAAGTCTTTAGAGCTCTTATTGAGAGTGCTGGGACCAATTGAAGTGTTTTTCTATTTAATGAAATAACCTTTAAGCTATGTATTATTTTGTTTTTTTTATTGCAGAACAAATTTAAACTAATTCCTAAGAAGCCATGTACAAAATATGATAAGAATCCGCTTAACCATTTTAAAGATCTAGCAAAACCAAAAACGTTACCCCAGCAAAATCTCGAATAACTTCGCAACCGATGAAAGAACAAATACAAAATAAGGCACAACATTTACTTCATCTAGACAACTAATTTTATAGCTAGTAATTATTTAAATATTCCCATTAGAAAGAAAAAGGTCTGGCTGGGGTAACGTTACCCCAGCAGGAAATGTTTTTGTGAAATAATTAAAAAACTATAAGCGCAACAAATTTAAAAATGTGCGCAACAATTACAGAAGCCGCAAAACTAATTATCTATAAGATTCAAATGACCATTTTCGACAACATCTGGCCTCGGTAACGGACACGAATGGCCTGCAGCTTTCTACGTTATCTATATTGGCAAGAATTCGTATGCACCTCTTTTGTAGAATAAAAAGTCTATCCCTGTCTACACCACGATTCAATAATTTAGCCAGGAGTATGCGTAGGCTAAGGTAGGGTATGCTGTTAGAGCAGTTTTAAAATCGGTAGCTCTTTTAAGCTCCCCCAAGGCATAGATAAAGCTGGCTAGTTTGTTTGCCAGTGTAATCTTTAAGGGCTTTCCAATTTATATTGGTATCAATAGTCAAACCCAACAGTTTAAACTCGTTTATGCATTGCAGCTTTATGTTTTTGTATGGGTAATCTTTAACTAATTTGCGTTTCTGGTATAGTCTATACTGCATTAGCTTTGTTTTTTCAAAATTTAATTCTAAGTTATGATCTTTTAACCATGCTATTATTTTGGAGAGCTTATCGTCCAGACTTAAGTTTAGGTTTTCTCTATTGGTTTAAGGAAAATTATAGAAATAATATCTACCTATAACAAAGACATTTAGTAAAAACTAGGGAAAACGAGTTCTTACGAAAAACGGGGTTTAACTGTGACTTACATTATGTATTTTATTATGTTTAAGTAATATTATTTATGATATTTGGTTACACTAAATTAAAATAAATTGCGCTTTTCTTAAATTAAATAAATAATTCGCTCTAAATTCATCCTCTTGTTCAGTCCATCCAAAGGTTGTCTGTAAGAGATTGCCTAGTGCGATAAGACCGGTAATTATACACTTGTTTAATAAATGTTTGTCCTGTATGTTTTTGTGGTGTATGTACCTATATACCTACCACAGATAATATAATACTAGCATACAGATGCCTCATCCCATACAAAGAAACCGTGCCGACGTAACTAAAGACGTAACTAAGTTTTTCATCTAATTATACCGATTGTTTTTTGTAAATCGATCGCGTTCGGTTTCTTTCCAAGACGATAGATAGATCACCATCTATATCCATGGAAAGGAACAGAACGGAACCGATTGCGATCGATGTACAAAAAATAATCTGAATAAACAGTAGGTATAGAACGTCGGCACGGTTTTTTTGTATGGGATGAGATACCACTGATACCTACCTAATAAATAAATAAATTCTGGTAGAATTGTAGGCAGACAGACATGTGGTAGGTTCGTACTTCTATACTAATATTATAAAGAGGTAAAATTTGTAAGTTTGTATGTAGGGGGTAATCTCAGGAACTACTGGTTGGAATTAAAAAAATCTTTTTGTGTTCGATAGTCCATTTATCGAGGAAGGTTATAGGCTATTTAACATCCCGCTACGACCAATAGGAGGGAGCATAAATGAAAAATGTTGCAAAAACGGGAAAGAATATTACTTTTTGAGGGCTTCCTTTGCGTGCGCTGCGTAAACGGTTTCAGTTATGCAATCATGTATGTAGGGTATGTGTAGAGTAGGGTCAACTGGCTACGTACCTACCCTATTCTACCTGGATAGGGTAGGTACGTATTCAGTTAACGGGAGCGAAGTCGCATGGGACAGCTAGTATTTAATAGTATGGCAATCTAAAACGTTTATTATCTCTAATTCACCGACGATTGATGATTGATGAGTCGTATTAATTAAGGTTTTTGTTCAATTTTGGAAATAAATATAAAAAGGTATTTGGGGTAAATGAAACATATTCAGGTGGTCAGGGGTATTATACAAGTGCTAAATCGAACTAGATTTATATTTCTTAACTACACTCATATTATGAAGAGAAAAGATTTGTTTGGCTGGACTCAAAAACTACTAAACCGATTTTGAAAAATCTTTCACCAGTAGAAAGTTACATTATTCCTGAGTGACGGGCTATTTTTATCCCGAAAGCGGTTCCTGTGGTTTGGGCCACGGGAGCGAAGCCGCGGGGAAAAGCTAGTGATTGAAATAAAATTGCGAAGATTTTACAAAACAAAATTAATGGCTTTATTAGGTACCTACCTACTCACTTAACATTAACATTAGAAGCGGGATATTTACCATGTTTACTGTTTGTTGCGAGTTTCCGATATTTCGGTGCTGTTGCAAGCACCATGATCACGGATAAACTGAAGTTATTGTTGTACAAACAGTAAACATAGTAAATATCCCGCTTCTAATGTTAGTGTTAGTGACCATGACAGTTTAAAAACTTAGGTATTCACTTTACAAATTATAATCTCTTAAGGTTACACTAGTCAACGGCACGAACTATTTTGTGCGCGGGGTTAAAATGCATTTTATATCAACCGACAACACGTGCAGAAGAGATTGATGCTGTGATGAGCAGTAGGAAGCTAGTTCGCGTACGAATAATACACACTTTTGCAAATTTGTAGCGAAATGGATAATGACTTAGGACGAAACCGAGCGCGCGAAATTTTATAAAAACAGACATTTGGGAGTCTGGATATCATGAAAAAAAGACTAAACGTATCTGTTCAAAATAAAATTATTTGCATTTTTGAACTACTAATCTATCCCTGTATGGTGGCCGTTTTGCAATTTTCCGTCTTCTTATGGTATTTATTCGCGCCCAAAAATGCGTTAAAATTAGTGTCGCAATGTGGAACTTTCGACGCTCATAACTTTCAAATATTTACTTTTTTGTTTCCATACAGGGCAAGATAATGATGATACAAATTGATATCACTTTTTTATTTTGAACGTACATTGCCAAACAGTGGAATAATCGCTAGACTACGTTTGTATGGAAGAATTTTCGACTAGTGTAACCTTAAGACAGTGGTTTATTTTTTGTTTTTGTCTGTTTGTTCGGGTTCCTTACAAAAACTGCCTATCGGATAATGGTGGTAATTAATGGTCGAACAATCAGAAAGTGGATCGAAGAACTGTGATCCACCAACCCGCACTGGGCCCGCGCGGTGGCCCATTCCTTCTCACAGAGAGGAAGCCTGTGTACCAGCAGTGGGGACTTTAAGAGGCTGATGATGAAGTCTTTGAGGTAGGCGCTTGTCTGGTTACGAAGGTGAAAGGCGCATGACTGCTTTTTTTGTAGGATTAGGTTTGAGAGCGTTCTCAGCATAACGACTGAGATCGGAAAGGGCGGTGGAAAACTTGACCTTAAGGCGCCTCCCCGAGCAAAACGCCGCGCTAGTCGAATTTTGTGCAGTTTTTAAGAGCTATCTACACTTTATTTAAAAATAAATATCAATTAATAAAAATACATTAAATTTCTACAATAATATAATGCTGATTCTAAAATGGTAGTACCTACACTTTCTTTTTTAAAGAGGTATAAGTGTCACTAATCTCCTTCCAACAAAACCATAAAAATGTGAAATAATTATTGATAGCATGCATCTCCTCGTAGTGTTCATTAATTATTTTTTATATTAACACTAATGGATAGACAATTTGATAACGAACATTTTGTAAGTTTTATTTTTTTCAAAAGACCAATATTCGATTTTATTATAAAATGTATTCACTACCGTAATTCATGCGCCACCAGTGATCTCATGCTAATTTTTTGGTCAGGGTACGGCCTTTCGCCTCATCTGAGGCCTAGCAGGTTAATGCCAGATCGTCAGCTTACTTATCTACAAGACATAAAAAAATTACAGGTAAGACTAATCAAGTTCCTAGTTAGCAAAAAGGAGGAGATGCATGCTATCAATAATGATTTCACATTTTTATGGTTTTTTTGGAAGGAGATTAGTGACACATATACCTCTTTAAAAAAGAAAGTGTACTACCATTTTAGAATCAGCATTATATTATTGTAGAAATTTAATGTATTTTTATTAATTGATATTTCTTTTTAAATAAAGAGTAGATAGCTCTTAAAAACTGCACAAAATTAGACTAGCGCGGCGTTTTGCTCGGGGAGGCGCCTTAAGGTCAAGTTTTCCACCGCCCTTTCCGATCTCAGTCGTTATGCTGAGAACGCTCTCAAACCTAATCCTACAAAAAAGCAGTCATGCGCCTTTCACCTTCGTAACCAGACAAGCGCCTACCTCAAAGACTTCATCATCAGCCTCTTAAAGTCCCCACTGCTGGTACACAGGCTTCCTCTCTGTGAGAAGGAATGGGCCACCGCGCGGGCCCAGTGCGGGTTGGTGGTGTACGTTCAAAATAAAAATTGATATCAATTTGTCTCATCATTATCTAGCCCTGTATGGAAACAAAAAAGTAAATATTTGAAAGTAATGACCGTCGAAAGTTCCACATTGCGACACAAATTTTAACGCATTTTTGGGCGCGAATAAATACCATAAGAAGACGGAAAATTGCAAAACGGCCACCATACAGGGATAGATTAGTAGTTCAACAATGCACATAATTTTATTTTGAACAGATACGTTTAGTATTTTTTTCATGATATCCATACTCCCAAAGGTCTGTTTATAAAATTTCGCGCGCTCGGTTTCGTCCTAATTCATTATCCATTTCGCTACAAATTTGCAAAAGTGTGTATTATTCGTACGCGAACTAGCTTCCTACTGCTCATCACAGCATCAATCTCTTCTGCACGTGTTGTCGGTTGATATAAAATGCATTTTAACCCCGCGTACAAAATAGTTCGTGCCGTTGACTAGTGTAACCTTATGAGATTATAATTTGTGAAGTGAGTAGGTACCTACCTAAGTTTTTAAACTGTCATGGTCACTAACACTAACATTAGAAGCGGGATATTTACTATGTTTACTGTTTGTACAACAATAACTTCAGTTAATCCTTGCTTGCAACA
Source organism: Orthosia incerta (assembly GCA_948252205.1). NCBI lineage: Eukaryota > Metazoa > Arthropoda > Insecta > Lepidoptera > Noctuidae > Orthosia > Orthosia incerta. The sequence continues at coordinate 9,412,767 of OX411765.1, read as the reverse complement.
GCACCGAAATATCGGAAACTCGCAACAAACAGTACCTACCTAAACATGGTAAATATCCCGCTTCTAATGTTAATGATAAGTGAGTAGGTAGGTACCTAATAAAGCCATTAATTTGTTTTGTAAAATCTTCGCAATTTTATTTTTATCAATCACTAGCTTTTCCCCGCGGCTTCGCTCCCGTGGCCCAACCTACAGGACCCGCTTTCGGGATAAAAATAGCCTGTCACTCAGGAATAATGTAACTTTCTACTGGTGAAAGATTTTTCAAAATCGGTTTAGTAGTTTTTGAGTCTAGCCAAACAAATCTTTTCTCTTCATAATATGAGTGTAATTAAGAAATATAAATCTAGTTCGATTTAGCACTTGTATAATACCCCTGACCACCTGACTATGTTTCATTTAGGTACCCCAAATACCTTTTTATATTTATTTCCAAAATTGAACAAAAACCTTAATTAATACGACTCATCAATCAATCAATACATATAATAAATCTGTAGAAAAATAATTTTTGCACATCGAAAAAAAAAAAAAAAAATAGCCAGGGTGTTAAAGGATAACCAACAGAACCCATTTCCAGCATTTTTGGAATTTTAGTCTGTTTGTCTGTTTATTTGTGCACGCATCACGTGAAATGTACGAAACCAATGTAGATAACTTTTACACATAAAAATTGTGCGTAACTTGAAGAATTACTTAGTTTTTGTTTCATCGCAATCGGTTCACTCTATCAAAAGTTAGATGAATTTAAAGTGTTCAAGAAGTAAAATTATCACAGCTCACGCAATTCAGTTACTCGGACAGTTGAACTCGCTATTCGTTAGATGGCGTTGTGCATTTAAAGTCATTTTCTGAATAGCGGTGTTAAGATTCTACGCGAAATAATCACACTACAAAAAAATTGGTATGTTGTATGTAGGTATATAGGGTAGGCAGGAAGGTAAGTAGGGTAGGGCTGGCAGGCAGACGACGGGAGCGAAGCCGCGGGCACAGCTAGTCTATACTAATATTATAAAGAGGTAAAGTTTGTGACGTTGTAAGGGGTAATCTCTGGATCTACTGAACCGATTTTGAAAATTCTTTCACCAGTAGAAAGCTACATTATTCCTGAGAGTCGTATGCTATATATTTTCAAAAAAATTAGAGATCCTTATGAAAATTGCAATAATGTAACCCAAGGTAGCAAAATGTTGCCTATAAAATTTGTTCTCTGGCGTGCGCTGAGAAAACTATTGATGATAGATAATATAAAAATGATTAGGTAGGCAGGGTAGGTAGGTAGCCAGTTGACGGGAGAGAAGCTAGTATTAGATAAAAGGTCAGCTAGTATTAGATAAAAGCATTTTACATGTCATTTTAGTCTTTTTAACTCGCTTTTATTACCTAAATTGTAATAGTGCCTCATACTGAATATTATAGATAATTCTGGCGAAAGTTTCACTTACCTACCTCATAAACGGGGAAAGTGTACCTACTTATCGCTGTCCACCTACACAATCGATATTGTAGCTCATATCATCTCTGTTACTTGGGGTCGGCGTAACACGATTTCTCCTTTAATTCACCACCAATGCCATGATCAAATAAACTCTTTATATTCCAGCTAACAATATGAACTTCTTTCGACTTTTCGAAAAAATATTCCGACAAAAAGAGACTATGGCTTCAGAAACGGAAGATAATAACAATGTAACTAGAGCTTGGTCTATTGAACAATGTAATGAAGAAGTTGATAATTCAAATAAACTTGAAACTGAAAGAAATATTACAGTACATAGTAAAGAAGATGATATTACAAACATCGAATATTCTGTTGTCAGTATTGACGAGTTCGGTGTAACTAAGACTTTTTATAATCTAGAAAATGTTACTCCTATTGAAATTACAACAAATGATAACATTGAACAAGAACCTAAGGCAAAAGAAATAAGTTTAATTGAAGATTCTAGAATTTTAAATAATGTTACTGGAGAAAGTTTAGTTGTTAACAACATCGAAGAAAAAACTGAGATAAATAATAGTGATAATGGTATGGAAGAAACTCAAATTCGACATGATGCAGACGCAGAGTTTTCTAATGATAACAATAATATTGAACGCGATACATACAACAATGTTAAAGACGATGAAACTATGCAAGGCCTCAAAGAATTTGAAGCAGCTTTAAACAATATAGAAAAACCTGTTTTAACTGATGATTTCGGCATAGAAATTATAAATTTAGACGATTTTAACGAGATATTTAATGAACTGGATGCCGTAAATGAAGATTTAATTTCTGTTGGAAATAACATTGAGAATAATGAGAACGGAACTTGTTTTAAAGAAAACATAACAGATGTTAATAATGAAATAATTTCGATTTTAGAAGATTACACCGATATTATTTCCATAAACTCTTCTACCGAAGACGAGGAATGTCAAACAGAAGATATAAAATACGCTAATTCCATTAATGCAGTGCCTGATGAATCAAACTCCGATGATGGCTACAATTCATCAGATTTTGAGTTCATATCTGAAACTGAGGCGAACATGGCTGGCTTTGTTATTAATTACGGGCTCGAAAACCTCCAGAACCTATCTGGAGCTAGTTCTGAACCAACAATTTGTTTCGGTGAAAGGAATCATCAAGATAGTGCAGGGTCTGATCCTGGCGAAGGCCCTAGTAGACAAAATAGGCCAAGAAATGAATTTGAGGACAGAAGTTACAGGAACGATCATCATGTACCTATAGGTGATGACTATTTGGGGTTGTTTCAAGGGATTTACAACCCACTGTTGCCTATGTCGGACATAATTTTCCTAGAGAACAAGTCTGTCAGAGCTTCGGCGATGAATATGCAATACGATGGGATCGGATTCGATAAACAGTTGGCAATGAGGAGACATCAGCCAGATAGCTCTGAAGATGAATGTAAGTTGAATATGCAGTTTATTTTTTTTATTACAATCTTTTATTTACATTCACCTGCCCCGTTGTTTGGAATCAAATCTTGCAAGTTAAATTTGACCCACTTCCCAGTGTCCGATCGAGCTGAAATTTAGCGCACACGTTTGGTTCTCGTGACAATGCAATCTTAATAACTATAATAATACGCACATTGCTTACCGCAAATCGTATGCATCACCCACGGTCATCGGTTATGAGACTGTATATCCCTCGGAAGTGCGGTGGTCGTGGCTTTTTAAATGCTAAGACCCTGCACAACCGCGAGGTATGCAGTCTTAGGGAATACTTCCAGGCCGCTGACGTGGGTATGCATCGAGATGTGGTAGCAGTGGACAAGGGCCTTACCCCGCTCTCCTTGGCTAACGAGAACTGGCGCAAACCTATAGTATTAGATACTAATGACAGCATGGAGGTATGACAGAGCAAGGAGCTTCACGGACGCTTCTACCGGGTTCTACATGGGCCCGATGTAGATTTTTTGGCGTCCGTGGCCTGGCTGCGATTTGGTGACCTTTTCGGGGAAACCGATGGTTTTGTCTTTGCGATTATGGACGAAGTTATGATGACAAACAACTACCAGAAATATATTGTGAAGGACGGCACGGTTGAAATTTGTCGGGCATGTCACCGGCCGGGGGAATCAATCAGACACATTATTTCCGGTTGTTCTAGTCTGGCTAACGGAGACTATTTGCATAGACACAACCTTGTAGCCAGGATTACCCACCAGCAACTTGCTCTTAAATACAATCTTGTGGAATCGGAAGTGCCTTACTATAAGTATGTGCCCGACCCAGTTCTCGAAAATGGCAATGTCACGTTGTATTGGGATCGGTCTATCATCACTGACAGGACTGTTGTTGCTAATAAGCCTGACATAGTGGTGATAGACCGACTAGAGCGTCGCGCAATGTTTGTTGATATTGCGGTCCCCCATGACGAGAACCTCGTGAAGGCGGAGAGAGATAAGAAAAGTAAGTATCTTGATCTGGCTCGCGAGGTTGTCGACATGTGGGATGTGAATACAGCAGTCATTGTGCCGATAGTCGTGACGGCCAATGGTATAATAGCCAAGAGCCTCGACGAACATCTTAGGAGGCTCTCGTTGGGCAGCTGGATCAAGGGCTTGATCCAGAAAGCGGTACTCCTGGACACGGCTCGTATTGTTAGGAGGTTCCTCTCTCAGGAGCCCTGTTCCCGATACCGGTGGGTTACTATTTTTGTATTTTTAAATGATTTTTTATTTTATTTTTTATAGAATGATATTTAAAAATGTAAAAATATGTAAATGTAATAAATAAATGGAATAATATTAATAAAGTTTGAAGTCTTGTCCTGTTACCCAATTTATTTGCGGCCGGCGTAACATGTACCTATTTTCTTAAATAACTCTGTTAAAAATAATTGGAGATAAACAACTCCTTTTGCACTTATCTCCTCCTCATTTTGACCTCAATTTCTAAAAATCGAAATTTTAACATTATTTGCATAACAATTCTTATGGTTGGGGATGGACTCCCAATCTACCAAACTGGTTGCAAAAGAATGGACCTACCTACCAGTATTTTACATGGATCGTCTCACTGTGCTGTCCGTCTGACCTAACCCAGTTACCTTTTTAGTTTTCCTCACGACACGTTCCTCTTTCCTCCGAATCGCAATTCACTTGACCATGACAACCGATTTCTTATTTTTTTTATATAATGATATCAGGGTGGTGACCATAAGCTCTTATAGCGGTATCAATTTGAGATCGAGTAAGTGACAGATGTATACACGTCAGATACATCTGTGATTCGATCTCAAATTGATATCGCTCTAAGAGCTTATAGTCATCCCCCAGCTATTACTGTCCCACTGCACAGCGAAGGCCCTTCTCATGTACAGAAGGCACGAGCATTAATCACCACGCTTGCTTAGCCGGTTGAATGCCGTAATTACCGAAACAATTAAAGAAAGACGAACAGATGTATCCTCCGACTGCACAGCATGATTTTTTTCTTGTTTATGTCTTTTTAGTTCGCTTCTTACGCAATCGGGTTTATTGATTTTTTTATTAACATTAACATTTTAGTTATCATTTTTTTCGGATTACTTGTTATCTTTGAAATCACCTCTTAAAACCTTCAAACCTTAATTTTGATACCCCACACCAGTGATGTCTCATCCCATACAAAGAAACCGTGCCGACGTTATATACTGATTATTTTTTGTACATCGATCGCGTTCGGTTCCATTCCGTTCCATGGATATAGATGGTGACCTATCTATCGCCGTGAAACGGAACCGAACGCGATCGATTTAGAATAAATAATCGGTATAATCAGATGAAAAACGCTAGTTACGTCGACCTGGGGGATGACCATAAGCTCTTAGAGCGGTATCAATTTGAGATCGAATAAGGGACAGATATATCTGACTTGTATACATCTGTCACTTACTCGATATCAAATTGATACCGCTCTAAGAGCTTATGGTCACCCCCAAGGTTTCTTTGTATGGGATGAGGCATCTGTATGCTAGTATTATATTATCTGTGCCCACACGATGGATTTGGAAGAAAGAAAATTATGGCACCCAAAGTCTGACATTGTTTTTTTTTTTCAATTTTAATGTAGTGACACTCGCAAGGTTAAGAAGACGAATCGATTGAATCATCAAGATCGGCCTAGAGACCAAATGCTCTAGAACGTCACATAGGAACTGTAGTGTATGTAGATGTCAATAGATCGCGCTACAAGCCGATAACAGTATTGTAATGTTGTCTCGTACGCATACGTCGCTCGGTTATAAATACCGGTCCGAGTAGTGGGGCGATCAGTCGTTATCGGTCTGTTGGCCTGTGCGGTGGTGCGTTGGCGAGTCGACTATTAATATTGATAAATGTGCATATTTTACATTGGCGACGAGGATAAAACCGTAGAGTAAAATAAAGTTGTTTTTCTCTTAAAGGAACATGACGACTTTGGTTACAAAGCGTTAAAAAAAAAAAAAAAAAAACAAGAAAAAAATGTGTGTGACGGTGACAGTTAAAATCAGTGGCGGTTCGTTTTGAAGCGCATCAAATGTATACGATAAGTAGTGCACTTGCTGAGTAGTGCTGTGGAATTCAACCTCGTAAACATACACTGTGCACACTGTTGGCACACAACACCGTCTGCGTCGTATTGTTTTGGTCCCACCAAAACTGAATGCAGTAGAAGTAAGCCCTTCTGCTTCGCGTCTACATGGCAGGAACAATGTGGGACTAATTTAAGGAGTCGTCTAGTTTTCTACGACTACCCTCAGAATCTCGAATACTGAAAAATAAGTCCAGAGTGGAGCAACAAGAAAGCTAGCAACAAACAAGGAGTTGGACAGGTCAATGAGGAGCGTGTGTATGTGTGGATCCATACACACGGCTCTTTATGCCAATCTGGTGAGTCGTTTTCATTCATTTTCAAAAATCGATTTTTGTCTTCAGATCTTAATTCACTTGCTTACTTTTAAAGTAACATGATGATAGTATTAGATCCCGCGATCGCTATCTTTTGAAATCTGTAAATATTATAGAATGAATAATGACGCTCACGATCGCATACAAAGGATGCCTCTAAGTTGTGCTCCTAACGAGTTAAACGTAGAAAACAGTGAGGAGGCTTCCTCCACCGAGCAGGAGAGCACATACCGTAGCTCACACTGTACGCACTTTTCTGTAGTCGTACCTGCAATTCACTTGTGAGTTGTTCAGGGGGCGATGGGCAGCTGGTGGTGTAGCGGGGACACGGGTCTCATAGGAGATTCGTTGTATTGGTTTTGTAATAACCTAGAAGTCATAGACTCTATGTGAAGTGATGTGTGATGATCACTTGAGGTTGTGACGATATGGGTGGCATGAGTGTCACTAGCTGCTGCGGCAGTCGTGCCATGAGCGTTGTATATGATCTAAGCTGATACGGTTTCTGATCAATTACTACTAAGGCTTAGAGGAACTTTTCGCTATCGGTGATCGTTAGACACTGAAGGCTTTAAATAGGCACGCTTAGAACTTGGAAGTATACACACGATAGGTTTAGGAAGATGATAGTGGATCACGTACTCACGTTTCAGTCGATGTTGATTTCGATAATGATATTTGATGAGCAAGCTGTAGAAGGTCGAGTAATTCAGTCTATCAGCCGTAACATGTACCGTACCAGTGGTTAAGCCTAATCTTGGCCGTAAATCGGTATAATTGAGGCAACACAAGTAGTCCGTAGGTTCGCGATATTGCGTTTAGCTCTTTTGGAGGTCTGGGTCTAGATAGACCGTTGTGTGAGGGCAATACGATTGCTGGACGGTTTGAGAGCCGTGGCGTTAGAGGCTTTACTCGAGGGTTTCTGTTGACTTGGCAGTTTTGCTGCAGTAGAGTTTCGAAGTTTCTTTGGAACGACTGTGACTGTGTTCAATCAAATTCTAAAAGAGTTGAATTGAATTGGTTAAGAATAGCCTAGTTGGCCTTTGTGGCAACTGTGAGCCTAGGTGGCAACCGCTGGCATAACATAAAATCGCGCATGTGGTTTATTATTGGGAATAAGTTCCTGATGGAGAAACCGAGTGACACTGCCGACCTGGGAGTCGAATCCGTGACCTCATGATTAGTTATTTGATTTGAGCTACATGATTAGTTCTAAAATAATAAATCAAAGAGCACACAAATGCAGTAGAACGTACCTACTGGTCATTAAATTGACAGGCAGTAGAATATAGCTACTGGTCATTAAAATGACAGGCAGTAGAAAATAGCTACTGGTCATTAAATTGACAGGCAGTAGAATATAGCTACTGGTCATTAAAATGACAGGCAGTAGAATATAGCTACTGGTCATTAAATTGACAGGCAGTAGAATATAGCTACTGGTCATTAAGTTGACAGTCATCAGATAATGACAGTAATAGCAGTAGATTATGCCTACTGGTCATTAAATTGACAGTCATCAGAGAATGACAGTAATAGCAGTAGATTATGCCTACTGGTCATTAAATTGACAGTCATCAGAGAATGACAGTAATAGCAGTAGATTATGCCTACTGGTCATTCAATTGACAGTCATCAGAGAATGACAGTTTTAGCAGTAGATTATGCCTACTGGTCATTAAATTGACAGTCATCAGAGAATGACAGTAATAGCAGTAGATTATGCCTACTGGTCATTCAATTGACAGTCATCAGAGAATGACAACAATAGCAGTAGATTATGCCTACTGGTCATTAAATTGACAGTCATCAGAGAATGACAATAATAGCAGTAGATTATGCCTACTGGTCATTAAATTGACAGTTATCAAAGAAAAAAAAGAGAGAAGTCAGCAGTAGTGGTACTAATACTCCCATGTACATACTGGTCACACCCGGAAGACCCAAGAGATGAGATCTGGTGTGTAGAATACTTCACCGTTGCTGATTGGAACAGAGGCAGTGGCACGCGTCCGCAAATTCACTTACCGCGGGAGCGTCGTGTCATAGACTGGAGGTAGTGAAGAGGACATCGCATCAAGGATTGCTAAAGCACGATCAGCTACCTTCGCACAGCTGAGACCTGTTTGGCAATCGCGGAAACTGACCTGAAGGATCCAACTTAAAACTTTCTCAACTCAAATCCGTGCTGCTTTACGGTGAACGGTCACAAAAGACATCTCACGCCAGATCCAAGTCGTCGTCAACCGCTGTCTTCGTCGCATACTCGACATTTACTGGCCCGAGACCATCACCAACGTAGAGCTTTTGGGGCAATGCCACGAGAGCCCGATTGACCGCCAGATCAAGCGTCGTAAATGGAGTTGGATTGGCCACACGCTGCGAAGGGATTCTGATCAAATACCTAAGAAAGCGCTGGATTGGAATCCCCAAGGCAAAAGAAAGCGTGGCTGCCCCGTCAAACCTGTATGAGAGGATGCCGCGCAGCTTCCCGGACGCTGCCTGGCCGAGTGAGATTCGACAGTTGACCTCTTTCTCGAGGCTGGGCATGCCTAGCTGGACTATTCGTCCCAGGTAGGCATGGTCGTCCACGGCTGCGGGTGTGGAGTCTCCGATTTTGACGGGAATGGGTGCGACATGGGCGTTTAACCTCACTTTAACTCTAGCTCTACTGTCATCAAGCGTTGTACTGGGGTCCTCCATGGTCTCAGCCATGACAGCTATATCATCGGTAAACCGAAGGCGAGTGAAGTGCTCGCCGTTGATTTCGGTGCCTGGCCCTCTCCGGTCCGGAACCTTGAAGGCGTCCTCCAGTGTAGCGGTGGAAGGTTTCGGAGGTGGCGTCTCCCTGTACCACACCTCGCTGCGGAGGGATGGGTTCCGGAGCCAGGTCGCAAGGTCAGACTAGCGTAATGGCATTTTTGTGCAGGCGCTTCGGCACTTCGATGTACCGGTGGTCGATTTGGCGCCGTTGGAGGGACTGCAGTGCAGCCCAAGTCTCGATCAAGTCGAGGACTTTTACGTGTTTCATAGACGCTGAGCGGAAAGGCAGGTTGTTGTCTTCGGCTCTCTGTATAGCCTGCCGCAGCGTACGTGTGTGGTCTACGGTGCTGGAGTCTGTTCGGAAGCTCGAAGTCGTCGGGCCTGCGCGCGAGACGATTCGTGTATTAATTAATTAGTGCCAGGTAACTAATTAATAACATGAGTTCTCAACTAACGTTGAGCAATTTGATGGAGAGGGGGAACCTTCATCAGAAGGCCTGAAATGGGTATCAGAAAATGGAATAGAAGAAGAAGAGGAAGGGTCAAAGGAAGCACTAAATTAAACCAGTAAATGATTTTTAAATATTATTGTGCTCTCATTTTGTTATGCCAGAGATGCCAGTTCATTAATAATAAAAATAAGAATATGCTAAATGTCTTATTAATAATTCTGGTTACATACAACTGGTTAAAACAAGGAAGGGAATGTAGTGTATGTAGATGTCAATAGATCGCGCTACAAGCCGATAACAGTATTGTAATGTTGTCTCGTACGCATACGTCGCTCGGTTATAAATACCGGTCCGAGTAGTGGGGCGATCAGTCGTTATCGGTCTGTTGGCCTGTGCGGTGGTGCGTTGGCGAGTCGACTATTAATATTGATAAATGTGCATATTTTACAGGAACAATCATACATACATACATAGACTGATAAACACATTACCCTCCTTTGCGTCGCACAGTCGGGTAAAAAGCCATTGTGTCTCGCTTGGATCCACGTTTCGGGCACTCGGGGGTTAAGGCGGATTGGCTAATTTAAACATAAATAAATTTACTTTTATTATTTTTTGTTTTTGCAGTCGAAGATGAAGCCAAAGAAACTTCCAAAAAGATTCTCAATATGTATCCTGGGGATAACAGAAAGAGAAGGCGGCGTTATTTATAGTTATTTTTATGTGCTTGCTGAGTAAATTATATATTTCTTTTTATTATTATTAGTATTTTATTTCTGCCATTCACTTTACTTTGTCGTTTGCTTATCTATGAATATTCTAGGCTAACGGCCTAATTTTCCCGAGAAAAACAACCTTACCTTTCAAATTATCAGAAAACGTAGGCAACTAAATGAGACAATACATCTGTACGATTGTCGAGAAGACGTATGGGTTGCTTGAAATAAACGTCCAAACTTCACTTACTGCCGCACTCAGAGACATTTAACAGTTACTTAACGCGCTCCTTAGTATACATTTTGTACTAAAAATCGCTACTAAGGAGAGCTTTAAGTAACCGTTAACTTCGTGTGGCAGTTAAACTCTTTATTTTAAAATACGCACAGTATCACTTTCGGCCATCTTAATTTGCAGTTATTTCACAAAGCTGTGATTCTCACAGGGTTGCCAGTTAAAAAAGGGTGACCAGCTTATAATTTAATTATTACTTTTCAACAACATCAATAATCAATCAATGTAACCCTGCAGCGTCTATTATCTTTAAACTAATTAAGTAATTAGAACAAACTGTGAATACTAATTTGTCTGCAAATTTTAGGCGATAAATGGAAAATCACACTTACCATCATGGACACGCCACAATTGCTGCGTTAAGGTATACCCCTGTTTGTGGAGTGGCTTGACAGGCGCCACGGCGTCCTCACCTTCCGCCTGACGCAGCGCCCGACAAGGTTGTTTCGGGAGGTTCTTGTTCAGGATAACGCGGGAGGAAACGCTCGGATGTCACCACTGTGTGGATCGTCCGGAGGACAATGTGGAGGTCTGCCCCACTTGGGCGCAGCACCGCCGAGTCCTCGTGGAGGTGATCGGCGGTGGCGACCTCTCGCGCCCGGTCCTGGTACGGAGCGAGAGGGCAGGTGTCACCTCCTTCTGTAAAGCAGTAATGCTTGCGAAGGAGGAGGCGGAACGCGTGAGGGAGACGCGACGGAGACGAGTTGTATTCCACGCGCGCCTCAATGAGATATCAGCAAAACTGAAGGGGTCTGCTAGGGCAGATACCTGTCTGGGTCGCGGATAAATTTGAAAAAGAGTTACCGCAGCCCTAGCTCAAGCAACTGAAGGAACACGGGTGGATTACAGTCAGTAAAAGTCTGATATGCCCTCCCGCTTCACCCAGAGCGGATGGTTGGATGGACATCCATGGGATGATTTCCCAACACAAAACAAACAAAAAAGCACTTACCATCAGGTGAGATAAAGTAGGTCTAGCTGTAAACTCACTGTCCGCCGAAGATTATCTACAATGTGTCCGGACTTGTAGTAATAAAACTTTAAGGCCGTAAAATGCACTTAATTTTATCGATAAAACACCTAAGTGACACGATCAAGTGATATCGAATGATCAAGCACCCTGTTTGTACATTTTTATTGCATTTCCTAAAATTCTGTAAAAAATATTAGGCTAAAACGTACTGGTGTTCTTTTTATGAATTAATAAAATTATAAATAATTGGCAACGGGCCGATTTCTGAATTGAGTATTTGGAGTTAAAATCGTGTCAAACCCTACATAAGTGCACAATTTTGACAGGTTGATTTGCGGCTAAAGTATATTTAATTCAGAAATCGGGGGTTAGAGCTGTGATTATTTTCTTAGTGTGTAGACCAACTCAGTATAACAAAAAATTATGAGCTAATCCCTAAAAATTTTGTAGAATTTTAGGAAATGCAATTAAAACTTGTGACATTACGTTTAAAAATTGTCATTTGTTGAATTTTGAATGATATTTTTTTTTATTGAAAAATGACATTAAATGTACGCCTCTGCTAGTCCAAAGTTATGGGTGTTAGAGTATGTGGTTATCGTAATAAGTAAACCCAGTATATAATAGTAATCTTTGATAAGTAAGTCAGGTACTAAAATTGCTCTCTATGAAGGGTGTGGTGATTATACCCTTTATGCTGAGAGTTTTTATCGATAAAATTAAGTGTATATTACGGCCTTAAAGTTTTATTACTACAAGTCCGGACACATTGTATATAAGCTTTCGACATTTTTACCAAATAAAACCAAAAATTCATATAAGTAGGTATATTTATTGTAAGTATTTACAATGTAAATTATAACTAACATTTATCTTTATTATAATTCTAATACAATAAAAAATGTACTTTAACCATAAAGATATTTGTTTCGAACAGATGAAGTTGACAAAAGTATACTTTTTGTTATACATTCATATACCTACATGCTTTTTTAAACGTTCCCAATATGTGCTGTGTTTCTAGTAACCATAGACTTAATTTATTCTTGAAGACCAGACTACCTTTTATGTTGACTGAATCACCCAAAAAACATGTTAAATCTTGCAAAAGCTATTACACAACCTACTTGTATTGTATTTACATAGCTTCACTTGTTAACTAGTGAAGAAACCACAATAATGAACCATAGGAATACATAAACAATATTCTTTATTCAAATGATCGCTGTGTGTTTAAATCTAGGTAGTAATTCAATCAAAGGTTTATTACTACTGTCCATATAATTTATTAGGTACGGTCTAGGTACGCCTTCTAAAATCTTCCCACAATTAATTCTGGCCTATTTTCTACCAAACTGTGAAGCAGTTTTGCGTCATTGGTTACCATAGTTACCAGTTCATAAACAATTTGTAGAAACAAACAAGGTAGCTTAAAGACTGTCCAGACGAACCTAATACATTATATAGATGGAACTGCGAATCTAAGAAATTGTATATTATTGATAGGATTAGCAAAAAGGGACCTTATAATGATATTTATTTCGAAAAAGATCGCATATACATATTGAACTTACAAAAAGACAGACACTGTTAGATCTAGAATCTAGAGCAACCATCAGAACAAATTTGATATGAATAATTTACTGAACCCACAATTTTCATAATCGGGTTTAGTTTAAATAATTACTCATTATTTAGGAACTTGGGAACGAAAAAACTTCTATAAAAAATTGCATGCATACATAACTTATGTATCATAAATTATTCAATGTCATTAAAGATTCGTTTTGGAAACTTTAAAGTTGTCTTCATACAAGTCATACTAAACTATGAAACTACTAGGTATAGTATGTATTTCTTGGAAACTGTTTTACGTAAAAAATATTACATACAAAATCGCGTATTCACCGCTCTTTGTGGATGCACTTTTATAAAGTATTTGAAAAAAAAAATGCTCTAAATACAATTAAAAACTCTTTAAAAGAATTTAGATTTAAAATCTTAAAAATAAAGGTTATAGGTCCAACCACCCGTTTAACTAGAAACAATTATAATGATTTAAATTTTGACATTCAAAAGTGCCTTTTAATGACCAAATTTAAATAAATGATTTGACAGTGACTTTGACCAAAAGCTCATTTTTGACATTTACTTTGACCAAAGGCATTATGAATTTGTTAACTATGTATTAGTAGTTACCTAGTAATTGCTTTTATTAATTTACTTATTTCAGATATTTCCATACACGGTCAGTTTCAAACATACAATAAAATCAAATTAAATAGCTTTTGCTCATTGTCAATTTGACACAACAGTTTCAAACTTAAATTTAATGAAAATTGTTTTCAAAAGAGATAAATTCATTTCAAAAGAGATAAATACATTTTATTAAGAGTTCAAATATACAATCAATTTTCTTAAATAATTACAGAGATGCGTAAAGAATATGAGACATGAGATCGGACAAGAAAGAGTGCTAATGTACTTATATTTTCCAAAGAGGGTATATGCAGAGGAATGCACCCACATTTCACCATTTATGTTACAAATCCCATATAATACGGGTTTTAAAATTTATTATTTTCTAAATACAATACAAAAAATGCACCCACATCACGTAACAAAGGCCGGACCGCGAGGCCATTCGTATAAAAATAAAGTCCAATGTTTGTTTCATGAAACAAAATAGTTTAAAATTTTGACTTTCGCTTAGCTGGTGACCTTGGTGGCGGGGGTTCAGTCTTCTTGCTCTGTAAATAATTATAATTTTGTCAATACAAAATTCGTTTAAACAATAGAGTATGGGCTTGCTCACAGAGAGACCCGACGCAACGGTGAAGAGATCAGTTATATTAAGCAATTCTTGTTGTTTTGAAAATAATTCTAAAATTATGACCGAAAAGGACTGTCTCAGTGAAATGAGAGGCATTCATTCAATTAAAATAATATAAACCAGAGTCAAATAAATAGAGTATTTTAGCTCTATTGCTTTTGTTGATTATAAAGTACACCTAAGCGAAATAGAGTACAATACTCTATATTAGAGTATGGTTGGCAAGCCTAGGCTCACTCAAATGTATGTCCTTTTGTGTTATAAATACATATCTATATTGTACTAGCTGACCTGGCAAACTTTGTTTTGCCATAAAAACACCAAACATTCATCTACCCCACCTACCCTACCCTACCCTGCCTACCCTACCCGACCCTACCTTACCTACCCTACCTATGTAGGTAAGGTACCAATTTTATTTCTTATTTTTTTTTTCATAAGCACCTCCTAACAATAAAATACACAACAAAAAAAGAATAAGCGAAATCGGTCTAGCCGTTCACGCGTGATGCCGTGACCAAGGGAAATAGGGATTCATTTTTATATATATAGATAACTATCTAAAACGTGCGTGTCTCGTCTCGGTATGAACTGACTGAGCCTTAGGGCCCCAAGGCTCAGAGTTTGTATGCATCAGAGCATGTTGACCAGAGACAACAAACCCAAGTTTGGATAAAGTTGTAGTATGATAGTATTACTACAGCCTTATTGCGTAATGATTTCGGCAAGGCAAAGGGCAAAGAGTATGACAAATCCACATGCGACATGAAAGACTTGATTTAGATTACCGTCTTAGTGATTGGTCGATTTTTCATACTCTTTGCCATTTGCCTTACCGATTTCATTACGCAATAAGGCTGCTGGTCACATCGCAAACAGCAGGAATAGTTGCTCATCATAAGTTATTCATCATTATTATAGTAATGTTTAAAGATATATATGCAAAAAGAACTATTCTAATAGTATTGTACCAAAGGCAACACCAGATATCAAAAAAATAAAAGTCGTTAACACCTGTCTACCAATGTATTCCACTATATCAAAACGATACGAAAAATAATGTAGGCAGTGTCGCTAACACGTTCAAAACAAACGTATACGTACTTGGCATTCAGTAATGAGTTAATATCTCATAAACGCGTGTACCTATTTACATTATTTAATTAATTTAAGCATATGCCTTTCATTTGAGACCAAAATTATCAAAAAATCATATTTTCCAGTTAAGTAATCATACTTTTTGGTACAAGTCGGATCAATGTTTTTTTTTTGTATCTGGTGGAGACTTTAATGCCCAGTTTCTGAGGTCATCAGTAGCTATTGGTTCGACAAACTTTCCTTTTCTGAATTCTTACTTCCTGATCAAAAACGCAATGTTTATTACAAGCTTTTATATACATTCACCTGTTCCGCAGGCTTATTACGTATCTTTTGCAAGAGCAAAACGATAGCGATCAAACGCTTTATGTCATAAAAGTCGAAATTACCTGCTGTGTAGGTATGGTAGGTCCTACACAATCGTTTGCTAATCGCTCGCTGATTGTCAAATGCACTCATTTAAAAAAAACCGCCAACAACTCTAAAACTTTTGTATTGAAGGGCAATTCTGTCTTAGCCTTTTCCCAACTATATTGGGGTCAGTCTTACCGGATTCAACTGAGTACCAGTGTTTTACATGGAGCGACTGCCTATCTGACCACCACAACCCAGTAACTGGGTAACATGATACCTCTTGGCTAGACTGATGACAGATCTCAGGCTTCTGACTACCCGTAACGACTGTCAAAAATCTTCAAATGACAGCCGGGACCAACGGCTTAACGTGCTTTCCGAGGCACGGGTGGAAACTCGGTATGTTGAAATGGTCACCCATCCACGGACCGACCTAGTCAAGCGTTGCTTAACCTTGAAGATCGACCCGTGCGGCTGTTATTATTTAGCCAAAAGCCCCTCTGAGTATTGAAGAGCAATTATTGCGCAAAAATCGCTATCGTTTTGCTCTTGCCGGTGTCTGTAATCATATCTTGCAAGTTCAATTGAACCACATCCCAGTGTTAAATTGGTCTGAAATGTTTTTCTCGTGCCAAAGCTTTTTTTTAATCAAACTTTTCTGTAAATATAGCTTGTTATATGTGTTTGTGTCAAACAATCCTTCGGCTAAACTATCGCTTAATAAGCAATGCTTTGTCTCTGAGAGCTGCCTAAGCTCTCAGAGACAAAGCTGGAGTGTCCTATGTGCCTAATATTACTCAACCACCCAATCGCCTATGATTATTTTCCAACCGGAATACAGCAACGCTGCTTGGTGTCGGCAATTTCTTAATTCTTTATTGTTAATTTAAAACAAAATGAAAATACAGTTCATGAACAAAGGCGAGCGATCAAAGTTGAGTTTTCTTCAAGCAAACCTTTGGAGTGATAGAAAAATCACAAAAGAGGGTAGAATAGGCGTATTGACATTATGATATAAAACAAGATCCTTAAGACAAAGTGGCATTGTATCAGCGAAAACGATTGGCGAAAAGATAAAAATCGTAATATCACGTTGTCTATCCGCAAAAATTTTGGCATTTTGACTAAAATTAATACCGATATATAAAATGTCCGCATCATCCGCTCGATGCAAGACGCACGGGATCGGTCAATGTGGCGACGCTTGGGGGAAGCCTATGTCCAGCAGTGGACGTCTTATGGTGATGAAGATGACAGAATGCTATTTTATCTATACCGCAAGCTAAAAACCAACCGTACTATAAAGTTTACTCCGCATACCTCAGAAACCGGTCATATTGACTAATAATATTGCATGCCACTATTAAACCTTAATGGCGACTAATGTCTATAATTACTTCACTTGCTACTTTCGTGTTAGGTATACAATACATAGGTAAGTAATTATGTCTTAATATTACTCATTAACTACTAAGACTAAATCTATCGATTTTTATAATGATTAATTACTTATTTATCATCTAAATCAACAATGTTAAATGAAAAATGCCTACGATAACGCGTATCTGTAAAGTTATACGTAAAATTCGTTTTTTTTTTTCAATATTTAGAGGTGTACCAAATCGTTATAACGCAAATAAATGTGACAGTAATTTTATCACTTGATTTCCGAGATCTAATACTATATACAACTTTTCAAGCAACCTGTAGTCTTTTTAGGCCCTTTTACTCGAGAACAATACATTCCCTTTAGTCTTTTGTAAAGGTCTTTATATTCGAGATCATATCCTACCCATTATTCTTTCCATACATAATCAGTCAAAATATCCCTACTGTCGGTACTCAGTCCTTTGGCCTTTTTAATGTTTTTTTTTTATGTTTGTGCCTTACTGTTTTTATGATACCTAAGGTACCATTTACCTAATAAAATGTAACTTTAAAAACATTCTCAATAGTTTTAGACTGTTATTGTTTTTATTTGTTATCACTGGCAACATATTTTTGTGCATGCTAGCAACACTAAACTAACTAAATATTAATAAAATAAATTAAAGCCTCCCAATAAATGGATAAATTCATTTAAAATAAAACCTTTATTTTGTACGATACAATTTTAGTGTAGGTACTATTAAGGTTACACTAGTCGAAAATTCTTCCATACAAACGTAGTCTTGGGATTATTCCACTGTTTGACGATGTACGTTCAAAATAAAAAGTGATATCAATTTGTCTCATCATTATCTAGCCTTGTATGAAAGCGAAAAAGTAAAAATATAAATTATTTTGAAAGTTATGAGCGTCGAAAGTTCCAAATTTGAACACTAATTTTAACGCATTTTTGGGCGCGAATAAATACCACAAGAACACGGAAAATTTCATAACGGCCTCCGCCTCCATACAGGGATAGATTAGTAGTTCAACAATGTAAATAATTTTATTTTGAACAGTTAGATTTAGTCGTTTTTTCATGATATCTAGACTGCCAAAGGTCTGTTTATAAAATTTCGCGCGCTCGGTTTCGTCCTAAATCATTATCCATTTCGCTACAAAATTGCAAAAGTGTGTATTTGGACGCGAACTAGCTTCCTACTGCTCATCACAGCATCTATCCCTTCCGCACGTGTTGTCGGTTGATATAAAATGCATTTTAACCCCGCGCACAAAATAGTTCGTGACGTCGACTAGTGTACCCTTAAGACGTAATATTTATATACTAATCAATGAAATAACTAGCATAGAAACCGACCAAAGTTCAGTTTTTTAAAAACTAGACTACCCCTTAGTCATGTTTTAAAAACGGCTTCTGCCCATAGAAATGAATAACTTCCGTCAAGGAAGTGATAGTTATCATCATCATCAGCCTGTTAATATTCCCACTGCTGGGACACAGGCCTCCACTCTGAGAGAAAGGTAATGGGCCTTAATCCACCACGTGGGCCCTGTGAGCGTTGGTGGATGTCACATGTCTTCGAATTTTTGCTTATAGGACATGCCGGTTTCGTCACGATGCTTTCCTTCACATTTTTTTTGTATATTGTTGCCCCACTCCGGCACAACTATAACAGATAGTTGTGCCGGAGTGGGGCAACATGGCCATATAAACATTTGTTCCTAGAGTTTTTAGAGCGGTGGTGATAAAATAATTAACACAAAATAAAGCGCCTGTAACGTGTTTGTCGGGTCGTTACCACTGGGCTACCACTGCTCTTATACAAAGTTATGATCAGCTGATCAAAAGTAGTTCACCATGGCTTCCTAGAAGATAATTGTTCGTTTCCATGGGTAGAAGCAGTTTTTACAAGTTTTTATTACTCTCACCTGTACCCGTGTCTGTAATCAATCTTGATAGTTCAATTTTTTTTTATTAAATCTTGTTAAAATATGATTGCCCATTTCCATTACACTGTGTATGTTACCATTCACCAGTAGGATACCAGTTCACAGTACTTCTGACCTAAAATGAAGGCCATTTCTTGGTCCATTAGTCCCTTGTGACTAAAGTATTTACGACTACGGCACGGAGAAAATATTCAAGAGTTACTCTTTCTAACTCCATAAGACAGAAAGGGACGCATTCGTCGTATCAATTTATTTATTTTATGGCTTTTCCTATGTTAGTTATTCCGCTGAGGAAAATGACGTATGGCTTTTTCGTACATAAATTTCAAATCACCAATATATCGCTGCGACTGCGACATTATGTTTTAGCTTAAATATTAAACTTATTATTAGGAATTGCGTAATAATTTTATAAAAATATCTATTCATAATAGTACCTACAGATTTGCTCCTACCAAACACAAAACTAAATCAATTTATCAATAGTTTAAATCAATTATTGTGAACAAATCCATAGGTTTCAGGACTAGACAAAGTGCTTTTATGTCGGCGATAACAATAGGGATGATGACTAAAAAAATCTATTTAGTCCGTCAGTTAGACTTCCTAAAAATATTGGACACGTATTTTTTCTTTGCCCACGTAAACAAAAAATAGTGCGTTGAAAGAACAATGGCGAAATCTACAAAAGTATAGTAGTTAGTAATAATTATATGCGAAAGAATTTTCCATTAATTATCTACGTTTTTTCAATAAAAGAAAGTTATTTGACATTTTCGTTAACTTTCATTAGCTTAGTGTTGCCATTTTACACTTATTCTGCAAAGTGACAAGTAGTGACTGTAGTAAATATATCACTATTGTATTTGTTATTATAATAAAATGGAGTGAATAAATTAACAATACAGTTTATCAGTTTATGCCTAAATGTAGTTGTTTCTTGCAGGTAGATAAGAATACTATAGTGTAGTAGAAATAAATAAATTACATACTTTCAATTAATGATACAAAACGACTAGCATAAATCCGTCAAAAAAAATAAAGCTTGGTTGTTAACGACGACCGTTTGATACACGTCAAAGTCGCTTATTATAAATAAATATATCCTTTCCAAAGAGTATATTTTACATTGCAAGCTGAAATAACTAGGTAAGGGCAATACTAATGCGATATTGGCCTTAAACTTTCATGAAATTTAATAATATTATCAGACATAACATACAAAAGTTCATGACTAAATATCTATTATTCTCGGCGTTATCGAACAATCAAAATCAGAACATGACGCTGAGTTAAACCAGATATTTTTCATTTATTGACGTAGGAATTTAATCTCAGCTAAAACAATATATGGGCTTCTGCCATTGTCCTTTCGTGTATGTTATCTTGGTGATTTTTTATTGATTTGATAAAGCATAAAATACGTGTCCTTATTACGTGTACTTATTTTGATAATTTAACCGACAGACTAAATAGAATTTGCTTTTTCGTACCCGGTCATCATACCTACTGTATAAAATGTATTAGAGCAAGGATTCCAGAGCCCCCAGACGTCATTCTTGCAGGATGTGCAGGAAAGAAGTAAGTAACGTCTGGGGCCCAGATCCCCCTTACGGGATTGGCAAGCGCTACTGAAATGCCAAGTGGTCAATCCCGATCATTTTGGACTTTTGACAAGTGTTATCTCTGATACAATGCCACTCTGTCTAGTCCCTTTTCATGCTATTCTAGCCGAATGATTCAGCTTCAATATTCTATAGACAAGCTACTAATATCAAGCTGTAAAATCCGAGTCCCAAAAGCAGCATGTAAGAAATTTTAAGAAAGAAATAATTAGCTAAACTAAATTCGCGAATGCATTACTTGAAAAATTGGGTACTTGATTACTTTTTAAATACTTCGTGCATTAAAAAAATCTATATTAAAATAAAACTTTTCTGACCCTTTCCGCGATAGTATTGAATTGTTTATTTTTTCATATTACATGGATTCGTCGCCTTCTAATCTGGAAAAATGAAATTATTTTTAAACTTTTTGAAGGTAGATACATTTTTTCATGCTTTTGATTGGCAGTAAAATTTAGAAAATTACAGAATATTGTCGTATTATGCATGCATGCAAACATTTGGGTTAATTCCACAGGGTCAGGGCGAAACCCCGTAAACGTGATGAGAATCGACTTCTAAACAAAAAAACACCAAAGTAATTTCAAATAACTACGAAGTACTACGGCCGCTGGTAGTTGTAGTACTTGAAATTATTAAAAGTTAAAATTTTGATGTATTTTATTTTATCGATGTCAAATGCATTTGTAAGCATATATCACATCTGCAAAACTTCGCTTACTTTCAATTTGACCCAGTATATTAGTTTTAATAAAGACAAAGAAATTAATGAATGAAAGATATAGGAGATAAACATACTTTGGGAGGAGTTAGTAAGTTACTGCGATAACCGAATTGAATATCCTGGTTTTTAAAGTGAGCAAAACATGAATGTACTGCTACTATTAAGTCGATTTTTATAGCTCATTATAAACTGTTTCTACAAAAATACGTGACATTGGGTTTCACACAGCATTAAGTACTATCTTTATTCGCTATATCGTCGGCTAAGAGTGTAAACCTGCTAACTCACTTTGACCCAAATTTACAGCAGACAAATAAAACTTAATAAGTTTCAAATTTACAATTTTAGTAAAATACCAAAAATACATTTGGTGTATTTTTGGATATTCTACATTATTAGAAACTGTATTTTTGGAAAATTGTGAAATGCAAATTTATTAAGTTTTATTTGTCTGTTGTAAATTTGGGTTAAAGTGAGTTAGCAGGTTTACACTCTTAGCCGACGATATATCATTCACGTTAAGAAAATAGTAATCAGGCGGCCTCTCGACCAATCGGGTCACAACAAATTAGAAAGCTTGCGACCCGATTGGTCGAGGGGCCATCTGACAACGATGACTCACTATTTTCTTAACGCGAATGAACTATAACTCGCTAACACGACCCTTCCATCGTCGGCATGTATCAGAGTGGCAGATTACGAACGATTTGTACGTTGGGTACACTTCGCTGCTCGCCAGGTGACTCGCTAGATTCTAGACGCTTAGCAAGCCGCCTGCCAGTGCATTTTCGACCTTACGCCTATAATAATACTAGCGTGTAACTGTCCCACTGCAGGGCAAAGGCGTCTTCTCATATAAAGAAGGCATGAGCTGACTTACGCCTATACTATGTGCAATTTCTGTTCATCCTAAAGTTGTCTAGCAGAAATCGCCGATTGCGTTAAGACCCGCCCATGGTAACACTCTTAGCAAAACCTTTGTTTTGTTTTCCTTTTATAGGTGTGCAAAAAGCTTCTAAAAAAATAGTCAAGTACCCAATATTAAAAGTAACCAATTTAAATGCTTACTAGAAATGTACTTATTTAATCTATGTAGTATTTCGTTATGATTTTATATTGGTCAGTGGTTCTCACCAAGTCTTATGGTGGAGTTTCATTTCTTCACATCCCAGTAACTGAGGTAGTTACTGGGATGTGAAGAACAGAAAGGCAAAAAAACAACAAAAAAAAAACTAAATTGAATAACCATTATTTGATTGACTTCCATATTGAAAACGATATTTTTTGGCCTCTAGTGTATGTATAATTCGTTGAAAGCCAATCTTTGTTTATTTTTATACTAATAATATTATATTAGTATAAAAATATATATTATACATAATATATAATTATAGTTATATATATATATATTATATTATATCGTTATATTCTTCTTCCTCCAATAGTAATTTGGCAACTTGGCTTGCCATTGCAATTTGGAATAATAGTTTTCAACAATACTGATTTTAACGACTCGTTTTTCGAGGAGAGTTTGTGTGCGACACATGTCTCGGTCTCGCCCTCCTCCCCGAGACCGCGACGCGCGTCACAACATCGCACATCTCAGTCTCGCGTCGCGATCGCGCACTTAAATCGCACCTTAGGCCGACCCACATATTTTGAAGCTGAGGCCGATGTTTGATTATATTTGGTAGTAGAATAAGTAAATTTCTAGTAAGCATTCAAATAGCATCCATAATTAAAACAAATGACAGGAACTTACCTCTCTCGATCGTTTCGCTCTGGGTTCTCCAACTTCTTCCTTAGATTCTTTCTCTTTAGTTTTCTCCACTTTATCAGTGTCATTCTCCACAGCCTTCTCGACCTCCTTTTCTTCTTCATTCTTCTCAACATCTCCATTTTCTTCTTTCTCAGGTTCCTTTTCTTCTGGTGCACTCTCTGCCTCTTTCTCCGGCTCTGGTGTTTTCTCTGGCGTCTTTTCTCGTGTCTCGTCTACTTTTTCTGGCGTCTCTTCTTCAGGTTTTGTCACTTCTGCCTCTTCTGCTATTGGCTCTGGTTGCGGTGGTTCTTCTGTGGTTTCCTTCTCTTTCTCTTCTTGTTGTAGTTTTCTAGAGGATTGCCGTTTGACTGGTGTTTTTGATGTGCTGTTCGCTTCTTTTTTATCTTTCTTTGATTTTGCTGTGGATAGGTAAATATTTAAGTAAAGGAATGTAATGTATGGAGTAGCATAACATAACATAACGCCTGAATTCTCCAAAGAGGTAGGCAGATGTGCAACTAGAGTACACCCACATTTCGTCATTTATGTTTAAGTCCATGTCATATGGAGTGATCGTATTGACATGAACCGGGCAGAAATCCAGACTCGGGGCTGCTACTGACAAATACACTTCCAGATGGAAAATCCTATAACACTTTGTCCGACCCGAAGATCAAACCCAGAACCCTATGCTCAGCAATGGCGCTTGCAACCACTAGACCAACCAATATTAAATGTCATAAATTTCAGGAACTATTTTAATCACAGAAATAATGGAACAGACTAACTTTAACCTGCCCCATCCGAGGCGTATGACCTTGGTAAGGGACCAATCAGAGCGCAATACCCAGTTCTTCATACCTCAGCTAGTTGACAGAATTGTTTTGATGTATTAGATCAAGCATTAGGCGTCTAGTGGCTGTATGGTCGATGGTACGCCCAGTTTCAGCTTAATCAAATGCCAGGAAAAATGTTTTCTAGTTGCTGGACACACATAAGAAAGCATGGCAATAAAGCTAGTAAAAAATACATACCTGGCGTAGACTTCTTCTTGGCTTTTTCTGAAGATTCTTCTGCCTCCTTCTCCTCGTCCTGCTTTTCTTTCTCTGGACTCATCAGTGCGAGTTGTTCCCTTTCATTGGCGACATTCACAGCCTCTTTTGATTCATATGGAGTGGTGACTGACATCCCTGAAATATCAATAAACACAGTTCTCACTAGTATTCCTGAAGGCAAAGGCATTTCATTATATTTTCTACAATCCTCTGTCATCCGAAGGAAACACACTACCGGAATAAAACTATCCTATGTCACAGATAATATAATACTAGCATACACATGCCTCATCCCATACAAATAAACCGTGTCGACGTAACTAGCGTTTTTCATCTGATTATACCGATTATTTTTTGTAAATTGATCGCGTTCGGTTCCGTTCCACGGCAATAGATATATCACCATCTATATCCGTGCAAAGGAACCGAACGCAATCTATGTACAAAAAATTATCAGTACAGTACGTCGGCACGGTTTCTTTCTATGGGATGAGACATATGTATGCTAGTATTATATTATCTGTGCCTATGTAGGGTGCCTTCCCAGGGTCTCAAACTATCACAATACCAAATTTCATCTAAATTGGCTGAGCCCTTTAGTTGTGAAAAGATACAAACATATAAACAAACAGAGTTACTTTCGCATTTATAATATTTGTATGGATGGATACGGAGAGAAGTATATAGTACACATAGATCTCGTCGGATCAGTCTCATGTAATTAAAGGGAGTCTATTGCCATCAATCTGGAATGAAACCAACTGGCCACCCTACATTCATTTACTACAAAAAATAAACATTTACAATTTTGAAACTGTCTGCTTGGTTAGACCCCACATCTACATAGGGAGGATAGTGCAGTTATGTGGGACTCTAACCCACTAAAACTCCACGGTATCCTCCTGTGCCGCTTATGGCGGGAACACGGGCACGCGTTAGCACTCACCGCGAACCCGCCGCGGCTGTCCGTCACCGGACCCTCCTCGGGGGAGTACCCCCCATCACCGGCGCACCAGAACACACTGTACGCCGTGACTAGACACACCCTGGACTTATAGTTAGTTTATTATAAGTTTGTGCCCCATTGGTGTAAAAAAATAAATAAAATGCGAGGATAAATAAATCGCTTCTATACCATTATTTATTATTTTTAGGCTCGCCTTTGACCACTTGATGTGATCGACGGTGAAGCACGCTTCATCATCATCATTTTAGCAAGACTTCCACTGGTGGACATAGACCTTCCACAAGCATCACCACATTGACCGATACCGTGCGTCTTGCATCCAGGGACGCCCGCTACCCTCACCAGGTCATCTGTCCACCTAGTGGGCGGCATTCCAACGCAGCATCTTCTGGTTCGCGGTCGCCACTCCAGAACTTTTCTAATGAAATAGGGGCAGAGAGCGCCGACTATCATTCCTAAATAAGAAGTCATAATTCGAGGTTTGGCTCTCGTCTATTTCCTCATTCAATATTGTACCAATTTAAAATATACTAGCTGACCCCCGGGGCTCCGACCCCCGTGAACTGGCTACCCTACCTACCCTAACCTACTAATTTATATGTATCATCAATAGTTTTCTCAGCACACGCCAAATAATGAATTTTATAGGCAACATTATGCTACCTTGGGTTACATTATTGCTATTTTCATATAGATCTATAATTTTTTTGAAAATAAATTATAGCCTATGACACTCAGGAATAATGTAGCTTTCTACTGGTGGAAGAATTTTCATAATCGGTTCAGTAGATTACTCCTTACAACGTCACAAACTTTACCTCTTTATAATATTTGTATAGATTCTATAAACTGGAATAATTAGATATATACTATGCCCCTATGTTTTCCTTTTTTCATTTATATTTGTCAAATTTGTACACTAAGCCTCTGTTGACAGCACAATTTCGAGCATTTCTTGTGGGTTCTACTGCGTCTAAAGATAATGTATCATCAAAAAGGAAAACATAGGAGCATAGTATTTATCTTTTATTTTCAGTTTATGGAATATATTTTAAATTGGACCAATATTGGAGGAGGAAATAGGCGAGAGCCAAACCTCGAATTATGACTTTTTACTAAGGATATTCAGTCGGCGCTCTCTGCCCCTATTGCCTCGTAAGTTTCGCAATTCACACATGCCTAAAACTAACCTATTATGTTGTAGCTACAAGGAATCACAGACTCCAGCAGGGAATACCACTACTAAGCATGCACAATGAAATTAATCACAAAACGAACACTGCTTGATATCAAAAAACAAACCTTCATCTAATGCTGCTTGGTTAAAATAGTACAACGTCCCAACTAAAGGTAGTTTGAGTATATGTCTACTTACCGACTGGTTCATGTATCATTTCTAATAGCTCATCGGCGCTGAGTGTAGACGTCACCTTCTTGAACCTGAGCACTCGGTTCGTGAAGTATTCCCAAAACGATAGTCCTTCTAGTATTGTGAACAGATCCTGTAACAAAATCATACTGTTAGTAGTCAACTAGCAACTAATGTAACCAGCAAGCCTAGACTTTACACATACAGGGAGAATTATTAAAGTAGGGGTGGATGGCCAAATCCGATACTATGAGGAATAGTAAAAACACTCACTCACTGTGTCAATTTTGATGTAAACTAAAACTGCATCGTTGGAATTCCGAAAAATCAGTATTCCTAGCCGGGAATCGAACACATTAGATTTAAAAAAAAAAAAAATTGTTTTAACAGCATTCGACAATGTCGCTAATAAGGATAAATTTTTGGGAAGTAATGACATACGGCAAACTTAAGAAAAGGGCTTATTAACACGCTTTTATTAGCTTGGTATGTATGTACCTATGAATTTTATAGGCAACATTATGCTACCTTGGGTTACATTATTGCAATTTTCATATATAGGGGCAGAGAGCGCCGACTGAATTTCCATAGTAAAAAGTCATAATTCGAGGTTTGGCTCTCGCCTATTTCCTCCTCCAATATTGAACCAATTTAAAAGATATTCCATAAACAGTAAATGAAAGATAAATACTATGCTCCTGTTTTCCTTTTTGATGATACATTATCTTTAGACGCAGTAGAACCCACAAGAAATGCTCGAAATTGTGTTGTCTACTATCAATGTAACGGAATCTTTGAACGTGATTTTCACCCACTTCAAAACGTTGGATTGATTTGAAACTTTGCACACTTATCAAGGACCGGATTATACAGGATTAGCGACTTTATAGTTCAATTTATCATTAAAGCGTGTTTTTTAGTTTTTAGAACTACTATTTATTTTTAACAAAACTCATCCTGTACAGAGATATGCAGAACAGGGTGTAACTGCCCACTGCCTAAATTGAAGATATAGAATCTTCCAACCGGACGAGTATCATGTTTGGTGGGCAAAATGTCCCACCGCCTAAATAGAAAAGAGAGGATCTTCCAACCAGACGGGTATTGTTTCTAATGGCCAACAGCCCCATAGTTATTGTCGGGCTGCTGTACCAAATCAAATCGCGCGGATAACTTTGATTGGGTGATATAGGATTTGTGTGATGTCAGGTCTTTTTGTAGTTCGTATGTGTATATAAGTCGAGACCACATCATCAAAAAATTATTCATTTAAAAATCTTTTTAAAACCAAGCTTTTTTCGTATTCTTCTCAGCAAACCCTTTCATTAGATACCCATATCATGGCAGTGCACAAAAAATAACTTGTCCGCCATCTTGGGCCGTCCGCCATTTTGGATTTAGAATGACGTCACTTAGCGAACCATGCATTGTCATCCAAACTAAAGGTTTATGCAAAATTTCATCTGGAAGGTAACTGCTTTAAAATTCAGTTGCAAGATTTGCCCCAAACACACTTACATTGCAAGTTAAATAAAAGCTTGTAAAATTTATCACTTCATGATGTGGCCAACCATTTCATAAAATGGTTGAATATCCATATTATCATGATATGTCCAGCTAAAACTGACCACAACGTCAACGTTTGATGATATGTATTGTTTGATGATATGTGTTGCCGACGTAGGCGCGCATGCGTTTGTCGGCGATGATATCAAGTAGAAACATTAGTTGTTACCTTCATCTTCTTGTAGACGGCGTCAGCCTGCTTCCTGATGCGGTGCGCTTGCTTCGTGAACACGAGCGCGGCGCTCTCCGAGAGCTCCCAGGACGGAGTGTTGCCGACGTAGGCGCGCATGCGTTTGTCGGCGATGATATCAAGTAGAAACATTAGTTGTTACCTTCATCTTCTTGTAGACGGCGTCAGCCTGCTTCCTGATGCGGTGCGCTTGCTTCGTGAACACGAGCGCGGCGCTCTCCGAGAGCTCCCAGGACGGAGTGTTGCCGACGTAGGCGCGCATGCGTTTGTCGGCGATGATATCAAGTAGAAACATTAGTTGTTACCTTCATCTTCTTGTAGACGGCGTCAGCCTGCTTCCTGATGCGGTGCGCTTGCTTCGTGAACACGAGCGCGGCGCTCTCCGAGAGCTCCCAGGACGGAGTGTTGCCGACGTAGGCGCGCATGCGTTTGTCGGCGATGATATCAAGTAGAAACATTAGTTGTTACCTTCATCTTCTTGTAGACGGCGTCAGCCTGCTTCCTGATGCGGTGCGCTTGCTTCGTGAACACGAGCGCGGCGCTCTCCGAGAGCTCCCAGGACGGAGTGTTGCCGACGTAGGCGCGCATGCGTTTGTCGGCGATGATATCAAGTAGAAACATTAGTTGTTACCTTCATCTTCTTGTAGACGGCGTCAGCCTGCTTCCTGATGCGGTGCGCTTGCTTCGTGAACACGAGCGCGGCGCTCTCCGAGAGCTCCCAGGACGGAGTGTTGCCGACGTAGGCGCGCATGCGTTTGTCGGCGATGATATCAAGTAGAAACATTAGTTGTTACCTTCATCTTCTTGTAGACGGCGTCAGCCTGCTTCCTGATGCGGTGCGCTTGCTTCGTGAACACGAGCGCGGCGCTCTCCGAGAGCTCCCAGGACGGAGTGTTGCCGACGTAGGCGCGCATGCGTTTGTCGGCGATGATATCAAGTAGAAACATTAGTTGTTACCTTCATCTTCTTGTAGACGGCGTCAGCCTGCTTCCTGATGCGGTGCGCTTGCTTCGTGAACACGAGCGCGGCGCTCTCCGAGAGCTCCCAGGACGGAGTGTTGCCGACGTAGGCGCGCATGCGTTTGTCGGCGATGATATCAAGTAGAAACATTAGTTGTTACCTTCATCTTCTTGTAGACGGCGTCAGCCTGCTTCCTGATGCGGTGCGCTTGCTTCGTGAACACGAGCGCGGCGCTCTCCGAGAGCTCCCAGGACGGAGTGTTGCCGACGTAGGCGCGCATGCGTTTGATCGTCTCCAAGCATGTCGGGTGTTTTAGCAGCATTAACGGCTTTATGTCTAGATCTGTAAAGTATTAAATTACAGTATAATAGTACATGTCGTGTCGAGCATAAAAAGTAGAGATTTTAACACGAGCGATGTAGCCAATTTCGTCGAAAGCTAGATGCGAGTGTTAAAATAAAGCCTTTTTATGCGAGACACAATGAAAACATTGTTTTTTTCTGCATTTAATGATCAAACTCAAAATTAGTAAGTGACACAACGTGATCATGTTTTGTTCTTATCTATGTGATGTGTTTATGAAGCAAACTTACCCATTAAATCGTCCAATAGTTTTAAACACATATCGGTGTCTGCTTTCTCGAGCGACAAGCACGTTTTTATTTTAGCATCTAGTTCTATCAACTTCATTTCTGTCTTCAGGAATTGTACGCGGGACTTTTTCTCTTCTGTAATTCGTAAAAAAAAGATTAGAACATATATCACGCTTTATATAAGGAATATAAAGGTGTATATTTGCTATGGACCAAGTGATTAATACCCAGACAATTTGAAAAATGCCCAATATGAGAAGGCAATATGCATAAAACTATTGAAATAATTAATTTGACCGAGCATTCTGAATAATGCCCATTACTTATTACTACTATTTAAGCAACATGGTGGAAGGAGCCCTGCTACCGCGGGGCTCCTATTTCTGTCTGCAGGGACTAAAGTAACCTAACATGAAGCACATGACGGGAGCTGAGTTCGCTCACGTAAGCTCCCGTCATCCCCTTCGAACCTAACCTATCCGTGTCGGGATGCCCTAAGTTACCAAGCTCGCTTCGCTCGCTCTAGGAATAATTATCGAATTGCCCAACGGTTACGTAGCAATATTCATTATAACCAGACAATGTGATAAATCATGAAGTTATCATTACGTAGCCCGGTATCAGTATTCATTACGTAGCCCGATTTGACTTGACATAATTCATATGGCCCAGGCATTATTTGCGCACGGTTGGCGCAGTGGTTGAGCGATTGACTGCTGCGCTGCGTGTCGCGGGTTCGATTCCCGCACGGAACAAATATTTGTATGATCAACAAATAGTTGTTCCGGCTCTGGGTGTTTGTGTATGTGAGTTTATATGTTTGTAAACGCACCCACGATACAGGAGAAATGCCTAGTGTGGGGCAACGTATTTATATTTTTTTAAAAATATATGCATAGTTAACGTGACCAGACGTCCCGTTTTGAACGGGACTGTCCCTTTTCATAATTACGAGTTCTGGTGTACCCGAAATGAACTCTGGGACGCAAAATTGTCCCGTTTTCTAAAACCACGCGAAAATTTGAGTAGTCGAGCCGGCCGGACGGTCGCCGCCGCATGTGTTAACGAAATTACAATCATCTCTGAAAAAGCCATTAACAGGTATTGGACGTAGAGCCCATGTAATTCACAATGCAATAAAATCTGCTGCAGGCAGGCTACCTTTCGAAAGCATTATTGTGCAGATATATTATTTTTTTATATTTTCACGATTCGAGTTGAAGCTCTAAAGGAGTTTTGCGCCGAAACTGCAACGGAATATCAACGAATGCTCGGCTATAGCAAAACCAGATGGCTTGCTCATATGCCTATCTTGGAAAGGGTTTTAAAAATGTATCAGCCATTAAAAAACTACTTTTTGAGTATTGAAAAATGTCACCTGTTACTAAAAACTAGAAGCCGCTGACAGAAGCTAGTGTAATAATATGTATGGAAAAAGAACTCAGACATGCTGTCGACCCCAACTACATCGGGATAAGGGCAGGAGTATAATGATGATACATACCGGTTTCTCTTTCTTTATCGAGCGTCGCTTTCTCTTCGTCAGTGAGGTTAAGATCTGTCACCAGCTGTGCTTGAACAGACTTTGAAGTTATTTGACCTTTTTCTGTTGACAAAATATTTTATTGTTATTACCTGCCAGTTTGTAGGCCCTTTCTTTTCCAGTTATAACACTAGGAAGTGAAAAGAATGGGAGAAAATATATTTAAGACGTTACCACAGCCCTGGCTCAAGCAACTGAAGGAACACGGGTGGATTTTAGTCAGTAAAAGTCTGACACACGCTTCAGCCAGAGCGGGAGAAGTCATTGGAAGATTTCTCACAAAAAAAGGCGTCACATACACTTAAAATATTATTGCTCAATTAAGCATTAGTTATGTGTTCAATCACTGTGCAACATTTCAATACTACCACTAGACGCTCAAATGTATTGCGCAATGATAATGTAGGTGTATGAAATGCCTAATGTGACTCATACAATAAAACATTGTTACAAAACTTACCTAGCTGCATTTTAAGTGTAATAGCATTCAACGCAGCTTGCTTATCCCATTGTAGCCTGGATGCTTCGTTCTTGAAGCTGTTGGGTCGTGACTGGAACAGCTTGACCCCAATGTACTGCCCAGAAGGCAAGTAAGCTATTAGAATATTCTCCTTTTCTGGGTCTTCTGTGAATATAAAATGTTAAGTTGTAAAAAATAGAAAGACATCTACATAAATACGAAATAAAGTTTAAAGTAAATACATCATTATCATCATTTCAGCCGAAAGACCTGGAGGTGGTTCGCAGTCGCTATTCCAGAACTTTTTGGCCCCATCGGCCATCCGTTCTGCGAGCAATGTACCCTGCCCACTGATATTTAAGTTTCGCAATTCTTCGGGCTATGTCGGTAACTTTGGTTCTCCTGCGGATATCCTCATTTCTAATGCCATCACGCAAGGAAACGTCCATAGCCTAGCATAGCCCTCTCCATTGCCCTTTGGGTGACTTTAAGCTTTCTGATAAGGCCCATTGTGAGCGACCACGTCTCGGTCCCATAGGTAATAAATACATAGGTACACTAAATTGCCATACCACCAAATCCATGCATCTTTAAATAAAACCACGATTGTATTCCCCAAAGTAATAGGCTGATGGATTAAGTACACAAATATTTCGCCTGTTACAAGTCCTTGTAATAAGGACAGCATCTATTTTAATTACCATTTCTGATTCACAAATCTAGACTCCAGACTGGTACTAAAAGCTGAGATTTATCTAAAAGAAAAACTACAAGACTTACCTATTTTAGGAAAAAATGGCTAAAATCTACGGAATGAAAAACAAAACAACGATCAATAATTTATTCCTGAAAATTCTACTTGGGCAATGTTTTCTTCAAAATGCTGTTTTCTTTAGGATACATATTTATTATCATCAAGCTAGTTTCGTTCTCCTCTTCAGTTTGCTCATCAATTAATCCAAAATCCTTCATATAATCAGAATATTTCATATTAAAACCTATATCACCGAACTCTGTACTCATTGCTACTGGCTTAACTTTTTCACAGACATTAATTTTAAATAAATCCAAAAACTCATTGTCTTCTGGAATTTTATGGCCGTTATTTTTAAAACTATTACAATCTAAGTTTTTATAAGTTTTACTCAAAGAGGTTACAGAGCAAAACGATTGATTTTGAGTCTGTGATAAGTTTTTTATGCTTGACTGATCAGAATGTGCTTCTGGAGAAAGATTTTCATTTGGAATTATGTCTTCATCATCTAATATGTTTAGGGAACTAGAAATTATACTGCCAAGTATGTTTGATTTAATTCTCTGTGGTAGTGAAACAATTGTGTTTATAGGTTTAGTTTTTCCTGGAGTATCTGTAGGTAATGTCCCTTGCGAAAGTGTATTTGTTAGATTTTCTAATGTATTATCTACTTTTTTAATACCTTGATGTGTATTAAATAAGTCCATACTTCCTATATTTTGAGAATCATCTAAGATCAGTAAGTTAGAATAAGCGTCACTATTATTTGAATATTGAGTAAACTGCGACATATTAATATTCACAGCAACCATATTTTGCACGTTCTGTACTTGCGAATTTAAACTTTCAAAATCTTGACCTAGGTTAAGATCGACTTGGTTTTGGTTGGTCTTGGGTGTTGGTTGCAAACATTTCTGTATTGGTCCCTTATTTGTTTCAATATTTGAAGTTTTTTTAACTGGTGCAACGAATTTCTTCGTTTTTGCCACGGGTTTTTTATCATCTTTCTTCAAATTCTTCTTTTTACCGAATGTCGGTACCGTTTTACTTTGGGAAGCACTCGGTTCTATCTTTTCTTTGTTTGATTTCGAATCTAGAAATATTTATAAAACATGAATTCTAGGTCAAAACCCAGGAATACACAACCTCCTGCTCTTTTGAAGTTGGTTAAAAGCGGTAGGTTATTTCAATAGATATGAACCTGATCGAAAAAAAATTAACAATTATGTTTCAAACAACAATCATGTATCTACTAACTGTAGCTCTTCAAGAAGAAATTATTAAATCTTGATATAACTCAGTCTAATTTCTACAAAAATAATGCTAAGTATGATAAGGCCAATCGACACTGATTAGCAAGTTGCATCAAAACAAGATTTAGATCATGAATTCGTAAGACGAAACTAACATGTTATAAACCCTAAAAACGTTAATTTAGGGTTCTATAATTGACAGCATATTAAAAACTATTCACTATTCAAGTTTATAATAAAACATAATAATAATGATGCCACTACATAGCAATAAAAAAAAATACCTTCACGCATTTTAACGTCATGGGTCCCAATTTTATTCTCATAACTCTTCAAACAATCTTCCGTAGCGAAATTATCGTCATATTGGCTAAATATGTCATCTTTGAAACTAAATTTACTATTTTCGTTACTTTTATCGTCCATTCTAGAAGTAATTTTAATAAAAACAAATAAACGTACTTAGCTTGTGCAAGAATAATTTTAACATTCGCGGTAAAATGAAACCATTCGAAATTCGAACTCAATCAAACTGCAACTTTTTTTTTGCCAATGGTTATGCTGCGTTCAGCCTATGTTTAGGTTTTATTCTATTGAAATTTTAACATGACATTTTTCTCTCCTGAGTGAATTACTTAGGCACCTACTTATGAAAAGTTTTTTTACTAGCTGTGCCCGCGGTTTCGCTCCCGATAACTGCTTACCCTACCTACCTGCCTACATAGACCTACCCTATAATTTTTTTCTAGGGTCAATCTTTCGCGGAAAATCTTAACACCATCATTCAAAAAATGACTTCAAATGCACAACGCCATCTATCGAATATGGAGTTTAACTGTCCGAGTATCTAAATTGCGTGTGTTGTGATAATTGTACTTCTTGAGAATTTTTAATCCATCTAACTTTTGATAGAGTGAACCGATTGCGATGAAACAAAAACCAAGTAATACTTCAAGGTGGGCGCAATTTTTATGCACATAAAGTTATCTACATTGATTCAGTAAATTTTACTTGATGCGTGAACAAATAAACAGACAACAGATTAACACACAAAAATTCCTAAAATGCTGGCAATGGGTTCTGTTGGTTATCCTTTAACACCCTGGCTATTTTTTTTTTGAAATATCTTCGATGTACAAACACGACTTTTCTACAGATTTATTATATGTATTGATGGCGTATTTTATCAAAATGCCTTCTTATCCCTGTTAGCATAATAGAGCATTCAGTAGCAGCCTGCGATCTTGATTTGTGACCGATAGAATCGATCCCCATGACATAAGGACTTATACATATGTGAGTACTATACAGTTGCACATTTGCCTACTCCTTCGAAGAATACAGCCGTGATCTGATGTTGTTATAAATAAAAAATTACTTACCTGGTTTAAACGGCTCTTTCAAATCTTCTAGTTCAGACTGTAAATAAAATAAAGTTATATTAGACCTCATCTCAGTGTCCCCTTTCTATACATCTATTTTGGTCTTCGTAATAAACCTTTCTTTTTAACTATTTCTTAATTGAAAATCTTAGACCGATTTGAGATTTACGGCCATTTTCATTCAGCTGAGGGCGTCCCATCATCCGTTTAGCGATTTACGGTCTGTATTTGGCGGAGCCGTGAGGCACACAATGATATTATCCTACAATTAAGTTTTCTTATACTTGTGCTTACATTTTGCGTATCTTCTTATCAACGTTTTCTACCCCAACGGTCATCGGTTCTACGATTAATGTAAAAAAAATGTGTGTGTCAGCTCCGACGCACGACTGCAGTTTCGGCGTAGTACGAATTGTCTTTGAATATGCAATAGGCAACAGGGCAAATAAACGCATCTCTTAAAAAAATACTGAAAGCTTGTGTGTATTTTTATTACATTCTCATTATTAAAATGTTAATAAAAAACGGTAGAAGCAAATCTCGTGGTTCCTGTTGTTTTCATACTTGATTTCAAAGTAAAATGTGCGCAAGATACGTTGCGCAGAAAACGTAACGTTTATGAGTTAACACTTTTATTAATTTTACTCCTCAAAAAATTTCCATACCGGGGGCCAGACATGACAATCGATTCTTAAGGAGTATCACACTTCACACTAATAATATAAAGGCGAAAGATTGTGAGTATGTGTGTGTGTTTGTATGTTTGTTACTTCTTCACGCTCAACGGCTGGACGGATCTGGATGAAATTTGGCACAGAGATACTTTATAGATCCCTCGGGATAATTAGGCGAAGCCGCTGGCCGAAGCTACATCACATCATCAGCCTATTAATGTTCCCACTGCTGGGACACAGGCCTCCTCTCTGTGAGAGGGAATGGACCGTTATCCACCACGCGGGCCCAGTGCGGGTTGGTGGATGTCAAATGTCTTCGAATTTACGGTTCTAGGACATGCCGGTTTCCTCACGATGTTTTCCTTCACCGTGTTGTGAGCAGTGTTGATGACATAATTTGCACAAAGTAAAGCGCCTGTCTGGGTTCGAACCCACGACCTACAACTTGTAAGTCGCGGCCAATACCACTGGGTCAACACACCACTGCTCTGGCAGAAGGTAGTACTCCACAAATCACAAATGAATGTATGAACAAACCTGTGTGACAGCATTGAACTGCTTAATGTTTTTGTCGGGCACCTTTTCTTTGGGTTCAGTCTTTTCCTTCTCTTTATCCGAGGTAGGGGATGCGCCACGTCGCTTCTTGGGGGCCGGTGACGGTAGTGTTGCATTGTCTTCTGTTTGTTCGTCCATGTACCTGGAGAATAATTTTGTTTTTATTTATTTTTATTTATTAACACGGTTTTATTAGCTTGGTATGTATGTATCAATGTAACGGAATCATTGAACGTGATTTTCACCCCCTTCAAAACGTCGTATTAATTTGAAACTTTGCGCACTTATCAAGGACCGATGACAATGCAATAATTTAAATTGTGGTTTTTTTTTACACGGTATTTTCTTGCGCCAAGTACACGTATTAAATAAATGCTCCGGACACAGTAGACATCAGAATTCCCATCACAGTGAGGTAGTTGTATTAGTAAATTGTCTTTAAACAAACTAACAAACACCTTTAATGGTAACATTACTAAAAAGAAAAAAAAAATGTTAAAAAACACGCTTTTACGGAAACCAAACAAAAAAGAAAAAAAAATTACATTCAACTTTAATTAAGAATAGTGTAAATGTAAAATCTGCTTGATGCTAATTGTTATAGTATTTTATTGACAGATCTTGGTAAAAGTATTCATTTTGAAAATGTCTTAAAAAGCACCCCACACTTTTTTACATTTATATACTATTCTTAATTAAAATTTAATGTAATTTATTTTTTCTTTTTAGTTTGGTTTCCGTTAAAGAGTGTTTTTTTTGTTTTTTTTTTTAACTATTCTTTATTAACGATAGGCTCGCTTTTGACCACTATCTCGCCTGATGGTAAGCGATGATTTGGTGGACGGTGAAGCACGCTTGCGGACTCGATATTTCATTAACAAGTAGTCTGTTTTAATACATTAATTTAAAAATCCAAATGGCTTGACAATATTATAGTAAGGTTGATGGTAAATTTTTGTCAGTCAATGAAATAAATTGCCTGGCTATGAATCATGGCAGTCGTATGATTTAGGTACGAGAGGAGCTCGTGGCTAAATAATAACAGCCGCACTGGTCGATCATCAAGGTTAAGCATCGCTTGACGAGGTCGGTCCGTGGATGGGTGACCATTTCAACATACCCAGTTTCCTCCGTGCCTCAGAAAGCACGTTAAGCCGTTGGTCCCGGCTGTCATTTGAAGATCTTTGACAGTCGTTACGGGTAGTCAGAAGCTTGAGATCTGACACCAGTCTTGCCAAAGGGTATTGTGTTATCCAGTTACTGGGTTGTGGAGGTCAGATAGTCAGTCGCTCCATGTAAAAACACTGGTACTCAGCTGAGTCCGGTAAGACTGGCAGCCGACCCCAATATAGTTGGGAAAAAGGCTAGGCAGATTGATTGTATGATTTGAGTATATCACGATAAATTAAAACAGTACCTTCTAAACAATAAACTTAATATGAATGTACATCACAATCGCAAACACAGTTCAAAACTCAGTAACTGCATTTCGGCACGTGACGCTTAAATTAATCAATTAATTTTATTTAATCTATGGATGTATTGGCGACAAATTGATAGTCTTTACAAAATGTCCATAAATCCATCCAATTTATAAAATAAAAAAGCATAAGTAATATAAATACAGTACAACAATTTTCTTAATGTCCCACGGCAATCATCACTTTTCCGAATACAAACGAATGCTAATTTCCATGTCCATCAATTATTAGATTTATAGTGTACACTAATTTTGGAACCCTGGAAAACAGAAGAAAAAACATGGACCAAATAATGTTGTTCAAAATTGTCAATGGTTTGGTTGATGTTCCTAAACTTCTGGATGACATTAATATACGTATTCCCCGTAGTAGTAAACCCAGGCCTGACCGTAAGGTTGATTTGTTTGTGCCACCTACAGCTCGAACTAACCTCGGGCTTTCCGCGCCATTGAACCGTTTGATGAGGACAAATAATGGGATCCACTCTCCCATCAATAGTATTGACATCTTCTCCAACACCTTGGCTCAATTTCAAAGGCATCTCTCTAAACAACTCAAAGTTGATAAAATTAATTAATTTTTTAGTTTTTTTTTTGTTTTGTTTTATTCCATCACCTATTGGTTCTGTGTTTTGACATGTATCCTTTTGTTCCTAATTATTATTGTTTATTTCTATGTTTTTTTTAATATTATTATTAGTGATTATTTATAGATTTTTTTATAATTTATGTTTTATTATTCTAAATTATCACATTACTATCAATTTTTTAATTCTTATTTTGATTTTTTTTTTATTTTAATTGACATTATATAAAGTAAACTTAAACTGATAGTGCTGTGCACACCTATAAGTGAAAAGTTCGCTATAGTCTGTAGTCAAATGTGATTAATTGATTGTCAATGTTATTGTGAACAATTCGTTGGAGTGCCATAATAATAAATAAATAAATAAATAAATTTTAATTCAGAACTAAGTACTTTATTGTTGTTTTGACTTCCGTGTGAACTATATAGAGCTGTAAAACTTTTTTACTATTTTCTTTAACAGCTTTCGTCCCATTTTTTAAATAAATTACATTAAGTTAAAAAGGTATTGACATCTCTATATACTTCCAAGTTGATTGAGAGCATCCGGTCTGCAGTTCTGCACTAAGTGCAAAGGGCAACTGAAAGAAATCCGACGACTGACGAAACACGAAGTTTGCTACGAACTACGATTTAATTTATGCACCATGAAAATTTCATGTTTACAAATAAGAT
This sequence comes from Orthosia incerta, assembly GCA_948252205.1. Taxonomy (NCBI): domain Eukaryota; kingdom Metazoa; phylum Arthropoda; class Insecta; order Lepidoptera; family Noctuidae; genus Orthosia; species Orthosia incerta. The sequence continues at coordinate 9,373,385 of OX411765.1, read as the reverse complement.
ATATGTATGGCCATGCCCATTCATAGCCAAAACTTTCATGACGAGATTTTTTAAAGATTTAAAATTAAATGAGCTTGACAAAAAACTTGGGTTTGGGTTCTGTAATGAGACGGGGAAGTTCGCGGATACGCATGTAGATTGTTTCTACACAACCATGCGCAAAAGATGCGCTTCCATGGTGCGCAGGGTGTGGAACAGCTCCAAGAGTATCCTAAGCATGATTTCGAGTCGCCTAGACTGTGTTTTCGTGGATCGCTGTTTTGCCATCTCACATGGCAAGTCCGCAACGGTGATCCACTGCTATTTGTTGTTTTGTATGTTTTTGGTTTTTTACTACTTAATAATATAAACAGTTTATAAAATACTATAACTAACTACATACAAATACACTTAAAACAAAAACTACTAACTTAGCCTATAAATAAACGAATCTAAAATATGGCGTCGAAAAACTCGTCCACATCGTTGTTCACTGGTATTGTGCCCAAAAGACTGGCAGTCTCTGACCAAAATAAAAGCCAGCCCTTGGGTCACGCGAAATGACAACTAGGCGATTGGAAAGATCTTTAAACAGAGCGTGAGTACTCGGAACCCACGGACCAAAAGTTTCAACCCCAAATGGCTCGAAAATATAACTACCGATGAGGTTATATTATATATACAACTAGCTGTCCCACGCGGCTTCGCTCCCGTCAACTGGCTACGTACCTACCCTATCCTACCTACCCTACACCTACGCTACACCTACCCTACACATACCTTACACCTACGCTACACCTCCCCTACACCTACCCTACATACATGATTGCATAACTGAAACCGTTTACGCAGCGCACGCAACGGAAGCCCTCAAAAAGTAATATTCTTTCCCGTTTTTGCAACATTTTGCATTTATGCTCCGCTCCTATTGATCGTAGCATGATGTTATATAGAAACCTTCCTCGATAAATGGACTATCTAACACAAAAATAATTTTTCAATTGCAACCAGTAGTTCCTGAGATTACCCCCTACATAAAAACTTACAAATTTTACCCCTCTATAATATTAGTATAGATTGCCGCCGCTTGAAGTTTAGGTAGGTAGGAGATTAGGTGGGTGGGTTTAGGTAGGTAGGTTAGGTGGGTGGGTAGGTAGGTTTATATATACAATTACCGCCGCTTGAAGTTTAGGTAGGTAGGAGGTTAGTTTGGGTAGGTAGGTAGGTTAGGTGGGTGGGTAGGTAGGTTTAGTGGGTGGGGAGGTAGGTAGAGCAGGTGAGTAGGTTGGTAGGTAGGATAGATAGCCAGTTTACGGGAGCGAAGCCGCGGGGGTCAGCTAGTTCTAAATAAGTATAAAATGCAAATCTTAAATCAGAAAAGATACCCAATAATAAAATGTAGCAGAAAATGTACCAATTATAAACATACCTCTTTGGTCGTATCTTCCGTCCACTTCTGCTGACGATTTCTTCTTCTTTCTTCTCTTCTAAATCATCTTCTTTGGCGACAGGTTCCTCCTTCTTGCCTTTGCCGCGAGGCGTCTTCGGCTCCTTGGTTGGCTTGACTGGAGTTTCTTTTTCTTTAGCTTTCACTTCAATTTTATTCTTTTTCGCTTGCTTTTGCTGTGAAAAATAATAATTTTATTATTTATTTATTTATATATATATCGCAAATAGGAAGGCTATCTGGGATAAACACTCGATCTTGTGGGCTTTCGTGGGTATATGCATGCTACAAAGCAGGTAACTTATGCCGATTTGGAGATAGTCCTTGTTCCAATCTTATCAAAGCAGCGAATTCGGCCACCTATTCGTTTCGCTTTCTCTCAACAAAACACACTTTCAAGTTTATAACGCCACACTTTAGGCTACTTCTCAATTATTTCTCTCACAACTCTGTTTTTCAACTGTTTGCAAACGCGCTCCCGCGCGTTCCTTCTTCTAACCCTTTTCCGACCAAATATGGCGGGCGACTTCGCTCAGGTCGCCATTATTCTTGGCTACCCTGCTTTCATTGGTTTAAGAACACCTCGGGCAAAGTTCACAGCTTTTAACATCCAATCAAAATCGAGTATTTTGACATAAGCCAAATAAAGTGTTGTCAATCGAATAAAATCGAACTGAGATTGAATCGTAGGCTAAATGTTGCCAATTAAACAAAACTGAATTAATAAGTTTAAATGCGTCATACTTCTTTGTTCTAGATTGTTATTAATAATATACCTTCCTCCTACATATACTTTATTGTAGGGTACAAAGAAGCTTAAAACTATAAGACATACAATGGGTGGCATATTATATATATTTTATTAGGGTTCCGTACCCAAAGGGTAAAAACGGGACCCTATTAATAAGACTCCGCGGTCCGTCTGTCTGTCTGTCACCAGGCTGTATCTCATGAACCGTAATAGCTAGACAGTTGAAATTTTCACAGATGATGTATTTAATTTCTGTTGCCGCTATAACAACAAATACTAAAAACAGAATAAAATAAATATTTAAGTGGGGCTCCCATACAGCAAACGTGATTTTTTTGCTGTTTTTTGCGATAATGGTACGGAACCCTGCGTGCGCGAGACCGACACGCACTTGGCCTGTTTTTTGTTATTTATTTACACTTTATGCACAAAATGCTAACAAAACTTGCCTGAAATATCACATTTTGAATTAGTCAAGTTTTTTTCCCGCGTACTGAACCTAAATAACTGTGGATAAAATTCCGCGCGATTTTTGTACCTGTTGAGTTTTGTGGCCAAACACGGATTTCTTGCGGTATTATTTCCGCGCGATTTTTTTACCGCAATGCGTGTATTTAATTTTTATAATAAAATTTAAAAAAAAACAAAATTACATAATAACAGTTACGAAATGACTTTTGTATGGCGTTTTGATATCATTATGTAACTGGCAGAATGATACTGAATCTGTTACCTCTCGAAAAAGCGCGCGTTGATTGGATGTATATAGTCTGTGGTTTTTAGTCTGAACGTTTCTAATAAATTGTTGTTGGGAACTTATTTGCATTTAATTAACTAAGCTCGAATCAGGTAGTGGAAAAAAAAATTTCATGTCTTGCATAAAAAGGCTTTATTTTAACATTCGCATGTAGCTTTCGACTGGCTACATCGCTCATGTTAAAATCTCGACTTTTTATGCTCGACACGACATGTACATTTTTAACATACCTTGCCTTCATCAATGACCAGGTTTCCAGTGTCATCTGAATCTTCAACTGCGGTGTCATTTTGAGTTGCATTGAGGGTAGTCTGCAAAATAAAACAAATTAGGCTATAAGTGTCTTCGTAATTAGAACTAGAATTAGACATTTCTGCTTTGTCTCTGGGAGTCGATACATAATTATGTGATGATGATGATGCTTCTAGTATTGCAGATATCACGTGCCTATAGAGGCAGCTGGACCATATACAAATAGATAGAGCAATGATCTCTTTGCCATCCAATCGAAACATTCAATATGTTAAAGAGGTAAAATTGAGGGCTACTGTTTTGCTCTCCAGTTGGCGGCACTTGCGAGTAAGGTCATTAAATATCGCTGTTAAACGTTTTAATACACGCATGGTAACAAAGTTTGTATTAAAATCATTTCTAATACCATAGAAGTGCGATTAAATATAACATGGAGTATGTCGCAGTATTGCGCATCAAGTCTATTAAAGCAGTGGTTGGTAAAACCCGTACCATATTTGGCAAAAAAAATGGTGACATTTGACATTTAGAAGATCTCACTCTGATCGGAATAGGCATCTGACTAGGTTATACCTACAGCGGCCCACTTGACAGAAAATACTGATGCATGATGGCTTTGTAGAAAAGTTAGTAAGAATATTAAAAATGTTTTGGCACTCACATCGTCAGCCATGGTCTCATCAGCAACAGTAGTATCGACACCGGTGTCATCCAGTGTGTCATTTGTTGCTGAATCATTGGCGGAGTCGTTGGTTGAAGATTCAGCTGGTGGTACCTGTTGACAACAATATTCCAATTATTATTTCTGTATATTAATATTTTTTTTTTTGTCTTTTTCACCAGTAAGAACCTGATGTACCATGTTAAAGCTAGGATCCCTTGGCCTGGTTTCCTTTTAATTGTAAAATTAAGTATCTGCCACATTATTTTTACACCACCCTTAGGTGCTTGGTGGAGAATCCCCAACGTAATAAGTTTGTCTATTTGCTTTTGTGTTGCATCAGTTGCATGACTTTTAATTTTTAGTAGTGGCCACAATAATTATAGTTGTCCCTGGCATTCATTAGGACTTCCAAAGTGCAGGTGTATGTGCATAGGCACTTTGGGCGCTCTAGCAAGTCAGTTTAAATTTAAGAAAAATATATAGGAACTGTATGTGTCTCACCTCAATAGGAACTCCTATCACTTGCTCCAGCGGTACATTGTTAGCGAAATCATGTTCAATCTGCTTCACACCGTCGTTGAAGTCTCGTCGCTTCACAGTTTTAGTGAGGAACTTGTCTTTATTGTCTGCATAGTCAAATATCATGTTCGGAGAGAGGTTTGCACTGCAAAAACAAATCACATTGTTTTATTTTGTATGTGTATGATTAGATTTTTAATAAATAAATAATATTATTTTGTTATTTTCTCCATCATCATCTTCATCCACAGCCCAATTATGCCCACTGCTGAGCATAGGCCTTTCTTATAATCCCCACGTTCTTATGCCACCCTTATCAAGGCTCTACTTCCAATGGCTACAATGGCATCTGCTCATCTCAGTGCACTTGGTATTCTAGTTAATAATGAAATACATTTCGCCGTGCAAATAATCCATCCCATTTTTCTAAGTCTCCATAGTGGTTTAAGTCCAAATCCTTTACAAAAATTGTTGTGTCAGTTAAATTTACTGTGATAAGATATTTATTATTAATTGATAAATTGTATGTTTTCAATGTAATCATTTTGATAAGGAATGCTGTTATAGAATAATTTAGGTTAACACAAAATGTGAGAAGTAGGTAGTTATTTCTTTTAATTTGAAAATTGCTTTTCTATATAAATTAACAAAACTCGAAAGAAAATTGTGTTCAATTGCTGAAATCCTTAACATCATCTTCATCATATTACCCGAAAGTCTACTGCTGAACATCGGCCTCCCCCAAGTGTTGCCACATCAACCGTTACCGTGTCTTGCATCCAGTGTATTCCCGCAACCTTAACCAGGTCATCAAATGTTAGATAAATCAAAAATATTGTACTACACTCACGTTTCGCCCGTTCCGTAGAAATATACAAAATATTTCTTTCCATTTGGCTTTTGCACCTGAAATTAAATAATTCTTTTATAATGTGTCAAATAAACATAATTTGCTCCCTATTTATTTGCAAATTCACTATCTTCATTTTGTGTCTGAATCATACTGTAACTAAACCTGCACTCTCAATAGGTGTATGACAGGTCAATAATCTTGCTAAACCACTAAATTATATACTTACAACTCATAATAAATGTGCGAAATATTATTGACTTTTAAATACTCTTCTTACATAGTAATTCATATTAAGAAATCAAAATGTTACCAAATATAGAACAAACACTGCTTTATTTTTTTTTTTGATCTTTTATTTTGCCTCATAATACTATTTATATTTTAACAAATGGTTGTATGCTGTGTTATCAGAGCACTTAAGAGTAGGTATTTACCTCTAAAGACAAACAGAATAATCATGCCATTATTTATTATTTCTATAATATAAAAAGTGCTCAAGTAATTTCTGAACACAAAAAATAAATTTAAGCACTATTTAAAACTCCCATCTTAGCATTCATCTATTTGACCAAGGTTGTACAGAATCTAGCAAAATTCAGTTGACAGATAAGTCTTATCAAAACCATGTTTGTTAGTGTAAATATTTTTAATTAATTTACTTAGATGTATTAGAACTACATCAAAACAAAATCCATTAGGATACCAATACATAACATGCTTGAAAATATTATGTAAATTAAAATCGCTTAAAAATATGTTGAGCAAAATAATTTGATTCTATTTTATAAAGTGTCATTCACCCACAAAAGGGTGACAAAATTTTATCTTTAGAATCCTGATTTTGTCAGATTCGTGAAGAATTCGATAAATAGGCAAGGGGAAACGTGATTATAGTGCAAAACTAGCTCCGTAAGATGAAAAGCGTCGTTGAAATCACTAAAATAATGTTATTAAAACAATGTTATCAGATATTTTGAGATCTGTTGCTGTGTCAATATAAAAAATGTAAATTATGTGGATAATATTGTCTCTATTTGCTTTCTGAGACCTTGGGGCATACCAAAGGCGTCGGGGCCGCGATACAACATGTCTTCCCGCGCTAACATCCAATTAGAACACAAAGGCTCCAGCTTTTTCATTTAAACACACAATACCAACAGAATCACTTATATTTAACACTCACTCTGGCCGGCCATGCTGGATATCCTTTTACTTTGGCGAAAATAAAGTCGCCAGCTTTATATTCCTTTACTTTTTTGCCCATTTTCAACGAACGCCGCTGCAATACTCTAATGTATTCTTGAAATTCCCAACTGCTCACTGCCTTTACACAGAAACTGGAATTGAAACGTTATTGCACCGGTAATTTTTGCTTGTTTATCAACGCGTTTCTCCTGAACAATCTATAATTATTTAGCTTATTCAGAAAGACGCCAAGATAAGTAATAAATAACCTATAAAAAAATTCTTACCGCGGCAACGAATTGACGGTAAAGAAATAAACATGGCGTTTGTTGGGGTTACCATATAAACAAAATAGTAAAACTACCACATAAATCTACAACTAAGCCGGAGCCACACTGTCTCTTATATTGCTACGATATTTTGTGTAAACCTGAAAAGTACTGAAAACTTGGTTTTCATGCATCATTTTGGTGGCGGGGCTGACGAGAGCTGAAGTTAGCAAGCAAAGCTAGCGAACCTATCCTATCTGTGTCGGGGTGCCCTAAACACCGAAGCTCGCTTCGCTCGCTCTTCTCTTGACCTAATGGGGATGTGAAAGCAAAGCTCAGCGCAGATGTCGCTGGCGGCGCAATAGCTGCTGTCAAATCATGTTTGCTTTGTTTACATCATGTTTTAAAGTTATTTTTTGTGTTTAAACCGGTCTATCATCGTTATTGATAAAATGTTGTTCCTGTATTGTTCCTGGAAGCTTAAGGAATTTAAAGACAAACTAAAACAATGAGCAACAAGGATATCTGGAAAGAAAACAGATCTTGTTATATGGTGATATGTTCTAGATTTGGATATTTTTTTAGTTGTAACGAGTTAATTCTAACTTGACAATGGTAGGAAAATTTACGAAAAATAAGAGAGCATTACTTTAATATGTTGGTATTCTTTACTTTTCAGTTTAGAAGTTTTATTTTATTTTCGGCAATCAAAGCTCTCAAGCTTCTGAAGGCCACGCAAATGACATTCCTGCTGTATGACTTTCTCAATACGTTAATAGCTCCACTTTATCGCCGAAGATTACCAAGCAACATAATCTTCTAATAATCAGAGTTACTTTGACAGGTACATAACATAACCTATAAATATTTATAGCCTTGCCCAGTTTTATTTAGAGTTGTATCTTTGAGTAATAAATGAACACCGGGGTTGGTACATCCTTGTACAGCACACAGAGGCATATTTCGAGAAAATTAAAATTTACTGAATGATACGTTACAAAATGTATGGATTCGACAGATTTCACACAGAAAAACATCAAAGTTGGGTACAATTTTGGTGTGTTTTTGTTTTTTTTTCATTTTGATGCGCTACCTATCGTGAAAAAATGGCAGTTGACAACCCCATTCATTGACCATAATTATCGAATTGCCCAACCGTTACGCAGCAATATTTATAATGACCAGACAATGTGATTTTATAAGTTTAAATCAGTACGCATTACATTGACATTGCCCGATTTGACTTGACTTTATTTTTAATGCTTGGGCAACAAACAGTGCCACAAAATAGAAAGTCTAAAGAAAATTGACAGCTAAACTTGACAGATTCACTAAGGTTGCTACTGGGTTGCTAAAGTGCGCGCAAGATAAGTCTGCGCGCGGCCAAAATCGAAACTAATAGTTTGTCATTTATGTCAGGTGTCAAGAGAGTGTGTTGTATTCCGTGTTTTATTCGTTTCCGTAGTAAATAATCGCCATCATTATGCCAAAAGTAATTTAAAGTGCTGGCAAGGGTGTTTTCTTGATGTGAACAAGACAATAACGGGCCCACGGTACCGTTTTACAATGATGGAGCCCGCGTTGCTTATTTGACAGGAAACTTTTAGGGATACCATTAAACTAAAATTTCCCTAAATTTTCGTACTACCGGTGCCTGACAGTATTGGTTTATGGGTGGTACATAAATATAACAGCGGGACAGGACCGGCATCATGTAATATAATGCATCATTGCTATTTTGTTTAAGGCGTTTCTGACCGCCCCGTCATGCAAATAACTCAAGAGGGTTATGTGGCTGCAGCTTCTTCAAAAATTGTTGAAGAAGAAATTAAAAAGGAATTGAAATGGATGGTATAGCCACTGCAGGACCATTGTTATACCAAATTTAAGAAACTACTAAGTATTCAATAAAAGATTTACAATAATTTCTTGCAGCTTTTTCATCATATTCTATGCAAGTAGAAACAGCTAGTAATTAATTATGCTTAATTTAAATTACTTTAAGTTTCGAGTAATGAAAAATTACTAGGTATTTATTAAATGAAGGAAAAAAGATCAGTTATGCTGGCAACGTTAAGCACGGCACCCGTCGCGTGCAGAATTAAGGTGGAAACACATTATTAACACCCGACCCGACGCCACGCCACCCGACGCCTTCTGACGCGTTGAAGTACTAATCCATCCCATATATTTAATATGGTCAGAAACACATAGTCAACACGCCATGTGACGACACGCAATCACACGCGGTAACAAGCAGTCGGTTTGGATCAGCGTGTTGCCGGGAGAGGGGGCAAACACGCCACCCGACGCTACCCGACTCATCGCACAAAGTGTGTTCCTAGTTAACACCCGATGCCACGCGTCAGTCAGTCGAGAGCATTCTGGCGTAAAGATATTTTTTGTATGTTTTTATTTAAAATGTCGGATGATCAATTCATCGAATTAGTAAAACGGTACTCATTATTATATGATATGATTTCAGGCCAATACCGTGATCATAGTATTAGAAATAATACTAGAAACAAAGCTATGATATGATCAGTGGTGCCTTACCCTTAGGGTAATTTACCCTAATTTAGAGTAAAGTTTAATCAGCAGGGTCATTTTTAGGGTACAAACTCGGCGAGCGTTATTTTGACGTTTATGCTATATTATAAATCATTAACTTATTTGAGTCAAATTTTTAATTGGAAGTCGGTTGTATTTTTTTCCCGACGGCTCATCAGCACGGTCATTTTTAGGGTACAAACTCGGTGAAGGTAATTTTTATGTATATGCTATAATAGAAATCATTATCTTATTTGAGTCAAATTTTTAATTGGAAGTCGGTTGTATTTTTTACCCGACGGCCGAAGGAGGGGAATGCGTCTATTGTAAAAAGTTTTAATTGTTTACTTTTTTGTGTGGCACATTACGGTTCGGCACAGATAGTGGTCAATTTCTATAGGAATTTTACTTCTTGGATGTATGTTTGTTACTCAATCACGCCAGAACGGCTAAACGGATCTAGATGAAATTTTGCTGACAGATAGATTATAGTCAGGAATAGCACTTTTTATCCCGGTATAATGTTCCCTTGGGTGATAAAGCACTTTTGACATGGGCGAAGCCGCTGGCAGAAGCTAGTGTACAATAAATAGACATGCAATCCCGGGTGATTTGCTGTAATATTTTGAAGAGTTCCGTTGAATATCGCCGAATTACTTCATCAGATCTTCATCAAATTTAAATGGGACCAATTCGGGTACATAACCATCAAAGCAAAAAATAATTTTCAAAATCGGTCATCAATTGACGGAGAAGTCGGTGAATTGAAGACCTGGACTACAAATAAAACCCCGCCCGCCCGCCTTCTAAACTAGCACAAATCCGGGGAATGTCGGATAGATGGCAACCCTATACTAGCGAAGCGTGTTGTAGCATCACGTGGGGTGTTGTATATGTGCACGGTTCGCGTCGGGTGGCGTCGGGTGGCGTCGCGTGGCGTCGGATCGGGTGTTAATTTTGTGTTTCCACCTTTATCTAGCGCGCACTCTGCTAGAGTCTGGCCAGTAGAGATGGGTCGTACTAGGTGAATTTTGGACTAGGTGCACCTAGTCCAAGTCCGTACAAATACTCGATCCAAATACCTGTTCCACCTAGTCCACCTAGTCCATGAAATACGCATACTTTATAGATGCTTAGTCTTGGCGTACCGCCGATACGTGTAGATACGTACGTACGCAGTAATGAATTGTAATCTTTCCTTCATACTTTATACAGGCTTAGGACTGTCAACGAAAAGATTTATCTACATTAAAGATTATTGGCGTAATTAAAAGATTTCTATTAATTTTTCAAAGTACTTAATTAGTTTTGTTATTGTTTTTTATTTAATACTACTTCCTTTGGGTAACATTTTTTAAAACAATAAACACAGGAATTAATGTCGTTATTAAAATAGATATATGTTCTTTAACAATTTATCAAAATTTCGTTACGAAAACCGATCACACTAAATAAGTCCGACAGTACGTGTTTGCGACGTCTAGTAGGTATCATTTCAGTCATTCATTTATTTATTCTCAATATAATAAAGAAAGTCAAATAGTTATAAAAATTAAATGCCAACCTTACATTTATCTAATACAACAAACAAAAAGAAAACAACGAAAATCACTACATGTCATAAAAGTTAATAAATTCAATGTCACATTCTGCAAAATCAAGAGGTATCAATACGTGAAGCGAGATCACATTTGCACGAGTCCGTACTTGATACTAGACTGCATCACATAGTCTTAATTTGCATTGAGTATTGTCAAAGTACCTATTCTATAAAGTCTGCCTAGTCCCGACTAGTCTCGAGTATTGTCAAAGTACCTATTCTATAAAGTCTGCATAGTGCCGACTAGTCTCGAGTATTGTCAAAGTACCTATTCTATAAAGTCTGCCTAGTCCCGACAAGTCTCGTGTCTCGAGTATTGACAGACAAGGATGGAAGGATTGCGGAATAGTGTAGTTAAAAAAGGACAGAATATATTCTAGCAAAACATAGTGCGTGACGCGTTACTTTTATGCACTTTGAATTAGTGTTCAAATTCAAGTGACTGACACACGTATGATTTTGGCAAACATTAATGAGCTATGACTATGATGCTATCTCGCTTCGCCGCGTCGTCGGTACATTGATTCGCGCGGGCCGCGGGTGCCGTGCACTGCGTAGGCACAGTGAGAGTGTGAGACTAGGTGGATCGAGTATTATAAAAGTTAGAATAGGTGCAGCCTAGTCTCGTTAAATACCTAGTCCCTGGATCTGTTCTAGTATATACGCTTCATCTCTACTGGCCAGCGAAAGCGTGATCTGAAAAGTCAAAATTAAATTCCGAGATGGCGCCGACCGAATTTTTTGAAATATTCGTCATGGGTGTCATTTTAGCATTTATCGACCCCAAATTTCATGCATTACTAACGAAACCGATTGTCTCTTGCAATGCTGCAAATTTTTCTGTTTAATGATGACACGATTCATTCTAAAACGAGATGATGGATCATTTGTTACATTTACCCCATTTCCGAAAGTTGTTTATTGTAAACATGATTGTATGACCTCAAGAATTCCGAACGCTCAAACGAAATGCCAAGTTGGAACTAAAACGATTTATTAACAATATAAATATTGAATTCGTTATACTTAATAAGTT